>JARGYF010000192.1:0-115078 GCA_029203975.1 Mycena vitilis
GCATAGGCATAATCTGAATAAGCACGGATGACCGGGGACGGTCAATAGTAAAAATTGGGGGAGATGATAAGCCGTGTATCGGGCATAGGCCTGTTTCATGCGTTTTTCGCGTTTTCTGTGCTTTTACAGCTATTTGCGGAACTTAGGGCGCGGCCAGATTTTTTCCAAAAAGGGACATTTTTGATCGTTTTCACCATTTCGCTCGCTGTGGCCTCAAATCTCAATAAAATACAATTATTCTTACCGCATCCTCTTCCCCTTGAGATTCCGCAGATGCAAGGCGCTTCAGATTTTCGATTTGAGGCACCTGGATCTGCGCTGTTTGAGTTAGCATATTTCACCGCATTTTGCCTGCCATGTTCGCGTCAAGGCCCCGAATGATCCAGAAATTTGACATGGACAACCCACGTGTATTCCACACCTGCAAGGCTGCCCAGATTTTGGCTACTCCACCCAGTACCTTTGCGGCATGCTCATGTGAAATTGCTCAACATCTGATGGCAGGAATCAGAAGGAATCAGTCATGAGATAAATATTCTAAGCATCCTTGCATCTGTATAATCATCCCAAATGTTATATGCTAGGATATTGGAAGATCCACACCTCTTTCGCTCACACAGGAAGTGTTATGCACGAAAACAGACCAACTCCCGCATATGGTCTATATTATGTAATTATCACCGATCGCTGGGTGCATGCAGGTGCGAAATGCATGGCAGAGTGGAATGGTTCAAAAGACCTAAGAGATTGCTTAAAATTTGAGCCTTATACAGCTGTTATGCCAAAATCAACATTTTTGAGAAAAAATTGATCCGCGCCCTAAGTTCCGCAAATAGCTGTAAACGCGCGTCTCAAGCATAATATCATTCCTGATATTATGCTTTGAGCCTACTCTTAATAGGGACTATCAAAGGTCCACCCGCAGGGGCTATTCAGAACGATCATACTGACTTAGCGCTGTTGTACGGGTTACAACTAAACTGGGTCAGTCACTTACACTCAGGTTGTACAAGAGGGTTCCCCTATTCACAATACGTCTAATGGGTATCTGGGGATTTATTTGGATTAGGGCTTGTGGCTATGAACGCCTGAACAAGACCATTGTTTACGCCTCTTTGTACCAAGATGGGATACGCGTTGGCTCACGTGACCGGTTAGCACTTGCCCGGGCTCATGTTCCGAATAGGCCGACACGGCATTATCCGGACATGATGACATCAAATCGCGATCGAAGACTCTAAACGGGAAGGTTTGAGTTCCAATCCAGGAACTCAACCTTTCAAGCCCTTCTTCAGGAAGTGCGGGGTACTCACTGAAAGCTGCAGCCTTGTAGATTTCAGTTCTGAGTATCACATCCACGGGCGCGGCCCTATTCAGAACCAAGGACCTAATCTCGACTTCAAGCACCACACGAAGTCCGAGATAGGTTCCAAGGCAACTGACAGACACACAGGAGTGTCATTAATCTTTCTTATTTCAACTGTGACCTCTTGGCCCTCGATATGACTCGTTTTCTATTCAGTTTAAACACATGTATACCCGATCGTTCGTCACACCTTTAGTCCGTTTATCCGCAATCATGTAATTCTCTCTGTGTAAGCGTTATAGTGTACAGTATAAATTAGCGAGAGCACTGGCATGTACGGTACAGAATCCTACCCCGGTTATTGAGGCAGCCACCCAGCTATACGGCCCTCCTTAACGCAAGGTTTGGATCTGGACTTGTCACCCAAGCTACTCAAGATAGTTCGGTTCCAAGTTATAATATAAATCCCTGCACGCCCCTGGCGATACTCCTGACTCCTGTTTGATTGTGAATTGTGTGACTTGTGTTTGTGTGTCGGCTTGTATAGCCTTTGGTTGGGATTTGATTTGTTGGCTCTTGGGAATTGGAACGGCTTGTAAAGCCTTGGCTCTTGGATACAGTTGGGATTTTGGCTATAGCTTTGGACGCTTTACAATCCACTTTGCGAATAGGGTGCTATAACTTCGGTTACCAAGCCTTGATTCACTCAGGACAACACGCGCGCTGCACACGTCTAAGACAGCAACCCCTTAAATACCTGCTCCCCTCATTACAATACGAACTCGACAGTAGTAACATTAGTGTTTAGGATTTGTTGTTTGTTGTGGATTTGGTTAAAGATTCAACTTTGTTGTCTCTTTGTCTTAATTCACATTTAAACTACTTTATCTTGAATCCTCCTGCTTCTCCTGGGCAACCCTTTCAGCGTTAACCAGGGAGGAACGTAACGACATAGAAGCATATGAGACCAGAAAAAGCAAGGC
Organism: Mycena vitilis; assembly: GCA_029203975.1. Classification (NCBI taxonomy): domain Eukaryota; kingdom Fungi; phylum Basidiomycota; class Agaricomycetes; order Agaricales; family Mycenaceae; genus Mycena; species Mycena vitilis. The sequence goes on from JARGYF010000192.1 coordinate 2,290, forward strand.
GAGCGGAGAGATTTGGCTGGCGGTGCGAGAGTCGTTGCGGGACGACCTGCGAGAGGTTAAAGGCGACCCCGTGGAGATGATGGCGGCCCTGGAAGCTGCGCACAATCACAAAGCTCCAGGCATTCGTTTCAAAGCCTACAACGACTTCCTCAATGTCAATCTTCGCGACGACGTCGAACCCAAGCTCGTGCTCACCACACTCATCTCGGACATCAATTCATCCCTCTCTTTCATCCGCCGTCAGCGCCCGGACGAGTTTACCATAGAAATGCTTGATGCGGAACTGGCGACCATGGTCGCCCTCCGAGCTCTTCGTGACTCCGGCGACTCGGAACATAGAGCCTTTGCTGCTCAGTTCCTGATGAAGGAGGATCTGAACTTCAGGGATGTCGAGGCGACAATACGGCGAGACTTCCAGTCCAAACCAAAGGTCAAGACAGAGGAAACAGCAACGTCCCTCGCTATGGCCGCGCTGCAGCAGGGTCCATGCTACATGTGCGAAGGTCCGCATTTTGTCAGGGACTGCGAGAAGCTGGCCAAGGCAAAGCAGCTGCTCCAGTCGTCGTCAAGCTCGCAACAGTTGTCGTCGGCGCCGCCGAATCGCACACGGGGTCGTGGCCGTGGAAAGGGATCTGCCAACGCCGCAGATGCGAACAGCGCGGCATCTCCAGCAACGGCTAGCCGTGCCACCGAATTCGCTGGAAAGGCGAGTGCCTTCGCCTCCACGTCGCACCGATCCCGCTGGCTTCAATCCCGAGCCGCGACTGACTGGAATACCGACACAGGTGCAAGTTCACACATGACACCGCATCGGTCATGGTTCCTCTCCTACATGCCCCATCGAATCCCAATCAGGCTCGCGAACGACACCGTGATTTATTCGGAGGGCATAGGCTCGGTGAAATTTGAGCCAGAGGACTGCGACTGGATAGTGGTTTTCCACGATGTGCTGCATGTACCGGACCTCGCTGCAAATTTATTATCTCTCTTCCATCTCACGCGTCTGAAAGGCTATGAGATAAAGGTTTCTGGGGCCGATGTCTTGTTCATGCTCGACGGAAAGACCATGTTCACCGCCACGGTCGACGGAACGAACACGGGATACTTGAACGGGTCCGTAGTTGTTCCCGAGGCTGAAGCCGCCAACAGGTCGACGACTGTCCCCCTCACCCGCTCACTGTGGCATGATCGGCTCGCTCATCTTAACTTCGACGACGTCGAGCGGGTTATCAAAAACAAGCTCGTCATTGGCATGAAGCTGGAGTCCAATGCAACACCTGAACCTCTCTGCGAACCATGTGTGATCGGGAAGCAGCGTCGCCACAACATTCCTCGCGGACCCGCTCAACGAAGCACCCGGCGACTTCACGTTGTCCACTCGGATCTTAAAGGGCCGATGAGTGTTGCGACGCCAGAAGGGTTCAAGTACTGGATGACCTTCATTGACGACAAATCACGTTTCCGTGCCGTCGTCTACCTGCGAAAGAAGAGCGATGCCGATGCAGCCATCCGAGTTTTCAAAGCCAAAGCTGAAGCAGAAACGGGTGAAAAGTGGACTGTTTTGCGGTGCGATGGTGGCGGAGAATACATCTCCGACGATTTGAAACGGTGGGCGAGTGAAAATGGATTGGAGATAAAAACCACCGAGCCTGGGGAGCCTCACCAAAATGGTGTTGCTGAGCGCGCAAATCAGGACATGGCAGATGCGGTAACAACACTCCTGGAGCAGTCGAAGCTGCCGCTAACGTTCTGGCGGCTGGCTCTGAATTTCTACATCCACATTTTCAATCGGACACCGACCTCCGCACTCCCTTCCACAACAACACCGTACGCTGAATGGAAACGAGGAAAGCGCCCCGACATCTCATACTTTCGGATTTTTGGGTGCCTGGCGTACGTCCTTATCCCAAAGAAGAAGCGCAAGGCTTTGCAGCCTCACTCACGCAAGTGCGTTTTTGTCGGTTATCCACTGGGTACAAAGGCGTGGCTGTTTTGGGATCCAGAGCGTCGTAAACTTTACACTAGCAGCCATGCGGTATTCAACGAGCGTTTCTTCCCCGGAAACTCACCGATGAAAGTCGCACATATGCCTACCCTTCCGCCGCTGCAGTTGTCGGATGATGGGGGTGAAGATGATGATGGTCACCCTCCAACTTCTATTGCTGTCCCTCCAGTACCAGATCCCGCTCCCGATCCCGCTCCCCCGCCTATCCATGAACCTCCCCCTACACCGCCAGCCGCACCACCTCCCCGTCAGCTATGAAACCGCGCGGGTGGGTCACTAAATGTGAATCAGCTTGTGCGTCAGCAGATGGGTTGGTCCAAACCGGCTGAATTGGACGCACCGCGCGCTGACCAACCACACCCCATCGACGATGACTCGCCGCTAACACCGCTACCCTCTGACGACGATCTTGAGGACGAACCGGGCGCTGAACTTGAAGCCGCATGTCGCGCCGGCCTGGACTTTGTTTACTCGGGTCAGTATGATAATTATCTGACGCACGAGGAGGCCTTAGAGTACGCGTTCGAGACGTCCGAGCGTGCCCTCAAGGCCTCATCATCCTCTACGGAGCCTCGCACCTATGCTGAAGCCATGCGCCGAGCGCCCGACGAGCGGATGCATTGGCACAAGGCTGCGCTTGAGGAGATTGACGCGCTTGTGCTGAACGGGACTTTTGAGCTTGTCGAGCTCCCTCCAGGACGCCGAGCCATAGGGTCCAGATGGGTCTTCAAGGTCAAGAGGAATGCGGATGGCACTATCGAGCGGTATAAAGCCCGTCTTGTGGCCCAAGGTTGTGGTCAGCGGCCAGGTTTCGAATATAACGAGACATTCGCACCGACACCCAAATGGGCTTCCCTCCGCTCAATCCTCGCGCTTGCCGCCATCGAAGACCTTATCCTGTATAGTGTCGACATCTCCAATGCCTTTTTGCATGGGGAGCTCAAGGAAGAGATCTACATGAAGCAACCGGAGGGTTTCGTGCAAAAGGGGCCCGACTGGGTGCTGCGGCTGCAGAAGTCCCTCTACGGGCTGAAGCAGGCTGGTAGGGTCTGGTTGCAGACACTGCACGAGGCTCTGACCAGCATGGCTTCTCTCGGGTGACTTGCGAGCACAGCGTGTGGGTGTACGGGCGAGGAGAGGATCGGGTAATTGTCCCTGTTTACGTCGATGACATGACCATCGCGGCCAAGTGCAGAGACCGTATCGACGAGATTATCGTTGAGCTGAAGAAACACTTCAAGCTGCGGGAACTCGGGCCAACTTCTTGGCTGCTCGGGGTCGAAATCAAGCAAGACCTCGGGCGTGGAACAGTTACTCTCTCCCAGCGCCAATATTGCCTTGACATCCTCGAACGTTTCGGCATGTCGGATTGCGATACGGTCGCAACCCCACTTGATCCCGGAGCCAAGCTTTCTAAGTCCCAGTCCCCGAAGACCTACGAGGAAGCCGTCGAGATGCGCGCCATCCCATACATCAACGTCGTCGGAGCTCTGGCATACCTCGCGATCGCGACACGCCTGGATTTAGCGTATGCTGTCAGTGTACTCGCGCGTTTCTCCAGCAATCCCGGGCCAGCTCACTGGAAGGCTGCCAAGAGAGTTCTACGCTACGTCAAAGGAACGATTGACTACAAGATCACATACACACGTCCTCCCAAACCCATCTTGTCTCCCTCCCACCTCTTCCAAAGCTTCTCTGATGCAGACCATGGCGGAAATCCAGACAACGGTCGCTCCACCAGTGGTTACGTGGTCCTAATGGCTGGTGGTGCTGTAAGCTGGTCGAGTCGGCTGCAAGGGATTGTGACGCTGTCCACAACAGAAGCCGAGTTTGTCTCCGCGGTTTCGGCGGGCCAGGAGATCCTCTGGCTGCGAAACTTTTTCACGGAGCTTGGCTATACATTCACTGGCCCATCAACACTACACATTGACAACGAGTCGGCGCTCGCTGTCGCGAGAGACCCAGAACACCACGGACGCATGAAGCACCTCGATCTGAGGTTCTACTGGCTTCGCGACGAGGTGTATAAGGGAAGAATCGCGGTGGTTCATCTACGGACAGATAAGATGCCCGCGGACATTCTTACAAAAGCAATGGGTCGCGCAAAGGTCGATGCAATGATTGGATTACTCGGGCTAAGCTCATAGACGCGCCTCGTCATGGGGGTGTGTTGGAATAGGTGACTCATCGCGTATATTCGAGCTCGCGTATCACAGTATATAGCCCGGGACGACAGGGCAAAGGTTTTCACCTTTGCCCTAACGTCGTCCCAGGTATGTAGCTAGTGAATATATCCCACCTTTGCCCTAACGTCGTCCCAGTCCTTTGAGTGCTTGATTCCCTCTGCGCCGCCCCGCCGCCCCGTTTTTAACAAGGTCGCTGCTCATCGACCTCCAAGATATCAATCTCCGGGAGTTAATTCTGACTCAATTTCGACTTTTGGAACCAAGGTAAGTCCTCGTCCCCTAACACCTGTACAATTTGTGTAATTCCTTCGCAGGCTACTACATACTATACCCTCCCTCCTCCTCAACGTGTGCGCCTCCACCGGTCACATATGTCGGCCTCGCATTCTCGAAGGGTGCTTTGTTGATCCTTGTCTTCACACTTAGCGGTTCATAGCGGTCATGGACAGTAGATTATCTCAGTCATTGTATTATCTAGTTGTATTACATCTCCATCTCTTCTATCTCATGCAGGAACTGGGTGAGCAGATCCAGTGCTTGCACCCACTGTACAGCGCGCGGGAACCAGTCAGCTCTGGGCAACACCAGAACTAGCTCTTTGCCGTTGGTTCCCGTCCGGATGGTCTCAACTTCGTCATAATCATCGTCCTCTCATTCCTCCGGGAGGATGCCAAATCCCTCGGGGTGCTGATCGGGATGGGAAAGGACGGTCTCGAGTAGCTCCAGGAAGATGTCTTCATACTCCTGTTCCTCAAACGGGGTCTCGTGTCTTGCGACTTTGACCGGGGCATGTCGAATGTTTTGAGCCTGGTCTGCTCGGACTTGATTCTCCAATTCCTCCTCGATGTCTGGCTCGAAGTCACTGTCGGAGTCTTCGGCAGCCCCTTCATCGTCGGAAGCATGACCGGCTCCGGTCTGAGCACGATTCCGCCGTCTTTGAGCCCCGTCGACCCCGTAGTAGCGGTTGATGGCATCGGGATGAATGCCATCGAGGGGGTCAGTGGTGTACACGCCCTGTGTAGTCTGTCCGAGGAATCGCATATCCTGGGGATGCAAAGTAAATATCACAACAGGACAGTGATTTGAGACAACTCACCGCGGGGCTTTGATCGTTGGGGTTTCGTCCCGAGATCGGATGCAGATTCCACTCTTCTTGGAACTCAAGGCAGTCCGAGTTGATATCGTCGAGGAAGAGTCTGTGCAACAGCCATAGATGCGCTGGGTTCTTCCGGTCGAGACGGTGAAGTCGTCCAAGTCGAGTGAAAAAAGCCCTCCACCGCCTTGCGAATTGAGTGCCCACTTCGACCCATAATCGCTCAATTCGAGTATTGCGTGTAGAGCTTGAACAAAAAATCATTCACAGATCTACATTTCGGTAGGGAATGATGCTCACGAGCCCCACATGAACGAAGCTCTGCCGGGCCCTTTGTGGATAATCATCCACATGGACACCTTGGTGTTTTCTCCGCCGCGATCCCCGCGTACCCTAGAAGGAGTTCCATATGTCCGGATTGCATCCAGAAACACTTCCAGCACTGTCGATGCCCGATTGTTGGAACTCGCTTTCAGTCCGGTCACCTCAAATAAACTTTTAGTGAGCGAAACGGGACAAAAGAAAACACTTAGACTCACAGTTCTGCAATAGCCATCGATAAAGCCGTGTATGACTATACCCCACCAGATGAGTTTGTGATGACCGTCGCAGTGCCAGAGGTAGTTTGGACGGGGGACTGTATATCGTCGTCTCTGAATCGCGAGACGTGTTCGGAGTGCTTGGCCCAGCGCATCGACTCGCTTCAGTGAAAGCCGAGTCCGTTCCTTCTGAACTCGCAAGCCATGGCGTCGGAAGTGGCCTCGAAGATACCTGAGGCCCGAGGTGGGCTTCTTGCTCTTGTACTCCCGAGTTAGTTGGTCAAGCTCCTCATCCGACAAGGTATCAAAGCGTTTATGCAGACCCATCTCTTTCATTCGTTTACGGAGAGTGTTGCGATGGACCCCCAAGGCAGCCGCAAGGCTGGTGAGTTTGATATTTCGATTGGCGGAGGTAGCCTCCTTGAGATATTCGGTGTTGATGTGCTTTGTGGGACGACCTGGTTTCCTGGTCTGCGACTGGAACACTGGCTCCAAAAACTCTATCTGATCTCGCTCTCTGAAGGGAATCTCAGAACTATCCGGGAGCGGCAAATTGAGACTCACACTCCCTCGGCGCCCTGTGCGACCACTTCTAACTCGCACACCAGTGGTCCTAGAGTGTTGACACAACTCTCTACCCAGTCTCTTGGGACGCCATCTCCTTCCATATTTTCAAGCACCGGAACCAGGTTGTCGATGATATTGGAGGATAGGAGTCTGTACCGTACAGCTTCACTGTCTTCTTGGCGAAGTGCCTGGAGAGCTCGAGTGTACGCATTGTTTAAGACCTGATACGCAGCTAGTACATTGGCGCTCCATGGATTCTGGCTGGGCGGAAGGGGGAGAATATCTTCAGGGAAAACAAAATCGTCCATGAAAGCTGAGGAGGGGTAAACAAAGTCAGGTGATGACCTAGCTTGTTTCTTTGCGTTATGTCGGAGTTCCCTACTGTTGCTCAAAGGCACGAAAGCCTTTACTTCCAGGATGGGACACTGACTCTCAAGGTAAATGGGACCCAGACTGAGTTAAAAACAGAGTCTAATGTATATTTTTTCAGACAAGCAATGGCGACACGTACTATAACGTCTACCGGCAGCCACTAATCCTCAAGAGCGATTTCTTCAGTGGGATGCTCACATTGCCCATCCCCGGTGCAATGTCTGCATCACTCTCACAAAGCTGCAGAGACCTTTTGGAGGCAGCAAGGAAAGCCGGCTACGATGGGACTAGTGATGCAACGGCGGCGGCGGTATTCCCAGCACATTTCAGCAACAGGGACTGTGAGGTATTCCTGGAGTTCATTTTCAATTTGCTCCCGTGAGTCCATTGTTGCTGGCTGTAGAAGGACCGGCACTCACATACCTCGGTTTTCAGCTGGAAAAAGGATACTGTAACGGACCCTGAGCCTCGCGCTCTACTCCCGTTCAACCGGGAGTTGTACACTCATACATATCTCTTTTTCCTTTTATTACGAAGTACTTACGATGCCTCTCGCCCGTGCGCCTTCGGGCGCACGGGCCTTATTTACTGCTTACTAGTCACATGTGTCACGTAGTTATGATCGCGGGAGAACCCGGAATAGGATCACTCTTCTACCTCTTACCCGCTCACACTGAAAGCCGCCGCGCTTCCCTGCCCTCTTAACGGCAGGCAAGCTTGGAGGCCCTATCGTGAAGGTAAGCTCCTAATACCGCCTGGTAACTCACCTACTATTACAGCATCCCTACACCTCGAGAGGAAGTCCTCTCGAGACTGGGAGTCTGGAAGCTCAGGAAGTCCTTTGCTCCACCAGACTCCCGAGTAGGTCTCGCTCTTGAACACCATTCGGACGCTCCTCGCGTCCCGCTAGTTGTCTCGCCAGCGGCTCACTCGGTAGTTCACCCAACATACAAATATTTGCTGACTCGTACACTACGCGTCCTACAAAGGTGGACACATTGGGAACCACCGACACCCTGGCCGGCCAACTACCTATCGATTCTTTGTCCGGCTCGCAAGAGTTCTCGCGACGAAGAGAACTACCTCCTCACATCGCGACTCGGAGCGTACCAGCGGTGTCAGGGCTTGCTCCTCCCGCCCGCGCTCCGCAACTGGCTTTTGGCAGCAGAGTGCCGCCGTCTGCGGATCCTCGCACGGCCTTCCCTCCCTCGGAAGACCACTCAGCTGTCCCAAGAGTGCCTTTTTCCACTCCTTCACCCCAACATCGATCGTCCTATCCACCTGCAACTCCGGAGAGGCCATCGGCCTCTTCATTCCATCAGCGACACTCGTCTCCTTCGGATACCCCTGGAGGCAGTCGTCGCGCTTCCACAGCGTACGCTGCTATACCCCCGGGGCTCTCTCCCATCTCCGAGCGCCAGTCCGAAGGCAATCTGGAGCCGCGGTACCGCGACGACTCGTCTGCTTCCATGGACAATAGCATGCCTCAGTACAATGCCTCAGCGGCGGCAGAGACTTCTCATGCGCCGCTGGAAGGAGAGACGTCAGACTATGCGACTCGCGACGAAACTCTACGACGCGAGTTCTTCAAGGATGACGAAGAAGGACTAGAGGAGAACGAACCGTCCTTGTCCGAAAAAATCTCCCTTCTAGGAGGGAGGATGGCGCTGGAAGATCAGGACATCGTGGATGAAGGGACGGATCGCGACCCTCGTACATACAGATTTAGGGTAAAAACTGAATTAATGGCAGCCTTTTCACGGGTCGCGTTCGATCTACAATGGTACATCGCGGAAGCCGCGGGTCTGAGTGGAAGAGATAAATATTTCCGTGTCGACCCGGGCACGGCTCTGATTCCCTCGCTGGAAGGAGCTTCGGATCCCCAGCAGATACGCGTTGCATGGGATCTGCTGCGTTCCCGGCTCCTGCTTGGCAGAAAGTTTTTTGAGAAGTACCTTCGCGAAGCGCGGGAAGGCAGGGCTGAAGCGGGATCTCCTACCTCCACGCGATCTAGCCTTATTCGCGAATATGAGCTGCTCCCTAATCGCGAACAAAAGCTCAAGCACCTGATCACTTACTATCCCCACCATCGAGACGAGCTCGGCTCCGCTCGCGAAAGACTGCAAACGTGGGGACAAGAATGGGGCCCTCTGTACGAACGGAGAGCGTCAAGCTCGTCCCCTCGCCGAGAGGAAGTAGGCAGGGCCCCAAGTAGTTCGCCTGCTCCTAATTTCGCGAACGTAACGTATCGCACGGGAAAGCAGAGAGAATCTTGGCCGGACGCGGCGACTCTAGGATCTCAAGACTTTGGGCAGGAACGAGCTATATTCAGTCCAGGACCGACTCAACAATCGGTGAAAGACTTGATCAACACACGCTCCCATCCAAGCCCTCTGAAGCACGGCGTCCAGAATGTGGACATAGATCCCAACTCCACGGTACTTCTAGGCGCAAGCGAGAAGTTTAAATCGTCCTCTGCTTTCATGCATCAGCTTGCGAATGAGAGCGTGGTAGCGGCTCACGCGGTCCCTATGTCCGCAGCAGAGCCTAACATCCTGGACAACTTACTTGCAGGGCCCATGGGAACCCGAGGGAATCGTTTCCGCGAAGTTTTCGGGGAAGCACCAGCGACAAGCGATAGACGAGCCTCTCTAGGGAACGTGAGTTCAGCAACTCCTACTCAATCAAGATACGCACCAGAATCCTGGAGGAAACCGGCAGACGATAATGCTCCCGCGCAGACTATGGACATACGAGCTCCAGTAGCTGCCCGACCTTCTCAAAGCGCAGGCACTTATGTGCCTCCACCCCTGCGCATGTACTCGAGTGCTGCAGCGGCAACCCTCTTGTCCGTTCGCACCAGCACCCCCGCTCCCTCCAAAGCTCCGCTTAATCCCACTCCTCAGCCTAACCCATCTAACTCTAATCCTCCTTCCAATAATCCCCCAGTCGGCGGATCTGGAGGATTCGGCGGTGGAGGGAACGGAGAAGGCGGGGGAAGTGGAGGCGGACATGGAGGCGGAGGAGGTGGACATGGCGGGGGCGGAGGAGGATTTGGCGGAGGCAACGGGGGATTTGGAGGATTTGGCGGTCCTCCTGGTCCGCCTGCCGGCGGATTTGGCGGTCCCCCTGGCCCGCCTGGTCTGCCTGGTCCGCCCGTTGGTGGGTTCGGTGGTCCTCCAGGGCCGCCTGGCCCGCCTGGGCCGCCAGGGCCACCAGGACCTCCAGGAGACGGCGGCAATCCCCCGGATCCTAACCGTCCTCCTGCCCCTTACGGTACCGCGATCCCTACCATCGACGTCAAACTGAAGCAAGCTGATTTGCCCACCTGGGACGGCGACCACGACACTGCCATCAAGTATTTTTGGGACGTGTCGCAGAAGGCAGCGCTGCAGGGAGACTTGCCTCAAGCCCTCGGATACTGGCTAGGGAGTCGTTTAGTAGAGGGATCAGACGTGCAGCTGTGGTACACCACCTTGCCGGGAACCGATCAAGCGGTTATGCGTTCTCACTGGATTCTGTATTTGCAAGGCATAAAAGAATGGTACCTTGGTAACACCTGGCAACGCAAAATGAATCGTCAGTACGAGATGCAGCGCTTCCGGCAGAGGGGCAATGACCTTGAAACTCCCCAAGGATTCATAGGGCGACGAATCATCTTCACTCGTATGCTGGTGCACGCCGACGACGGAGGGCCAGGAGAAGTCTACCACGTTATGGAAAAGGCTCCGATCTCCTGGAGCCCTATACTCGTGCTAGAAAATATCACCTCGACCAAAGTACTATGGGCGAAGGTGACGGAGCACGAGAAGGTGTTGGTGCATGCGTGGAAATCCGAAGCTTCGCGTTTGCTGACGGCAGACAACTTAGGCTCTGCCCTGAAAGCGTTAGGTTTCTCAGCAGACAGAACCAAAGCCCTTCCAAGGCAAGCTCACTTTTCGGCGGCGGAGGACGACGTTGAGGCAGTGACCTCGGAGGAGATGGCTGAAGACGCCTCCGCGGAACCCCCGTCGAACGAGGATGAGGTACTAAAACAGGCTTATCAGGTCTTGAAAGAACGGCAGCAAGGGCAGCCCCCACGCACCTACCAGTTTCCAAAAAACGACCATGTCGTCACGAAAATGGGTAAGCTGCCGCCTAGTCCATGCCGCCTATGCCGCATGCGGTAGCTCCAAGCACTGGAACCGGGAATGCCCCAATTACGTGCTATACGACGCCGGCACGAAGCGCACCGCTAACGTGTCGGAGAGTCGGCGACTCAGCGAGGATGAGGAGATTTATAACAACGCTTTCAGCGTTCTCCTCAATCAAACACTCGCCAGCACTACAGTGGACTTCACGCGTTTTAGGGCGGCCTCCTCTCCGATCAATTTCGAGAGGTATAAGACCGCCAGTCGAGCGGAAGGAGCCTGCCCCTTGCATTCAGAGTCGTCAAATAACGATCTGGAGGACGAGGGGGCAGGGACAAGCCGCGACTTTCCACGGGAAACAATCCAAATGCAGGATGGAGCACCCCAGCCGGACACAGAACTATCGGACATCTTCGACGCGAAGGAGCGGAGGCGCTCCATAAAGATACCGAGGGCCAGCTGCGAGGAAGAGGAGGAACCAAGGTGGACGGCAGGTGCAGCACCTCGAGATCCTCTGGCGGTCCTGGAGCCCTTAGACGAGGCGAACGACGGAGAACGCGTACACCCAGAGCATCCCCCAGAGAAGACGGAGTGGCAGAGTCTGCGGCGAGCCAGAGAAATCGCAGCTTCAAGTAAAACCGCCGAAGAGTTCTGGCTGAACGACGGCCGCATGTTTCCAGCAGCAGAGGGAAACGAGGAGGGCTCGGACGACGGGATCCTGGACGAGGAGGAAGAGGAGCGAGAAGCATACGCTCTCAATCGGGAAGAAGCCATTGACCTTGGAAGTAAACAAGTCTTGACTTCCCTCCCTCCCCCGTCGGCATTATCGCCTGTGCGTCTATTCAAGCGCCGCGTTGCGGCAGCTGGGAAATTGGCTCTGGGCACATCGGTACTCTCCGTAAGGGGATGGATTGGATCTCTAGATACGGAACAAATAGACATAAGGGTGGACTCTTGCGCCGACGTGACTCTGATATCCCTCGCGCACTACAACTCGCTGCCGCATAAGCCAGCCATTCAACAAGGAATGCCCATGAAGCTCGTCCAGCTGACACAAGAGGAAGCAGGGATTGAAGGCTACGTTCGCCTATCCGTCTTCATGCTGTCAGAAGAAGGGGAACTCATCGAAGCGGAGGCGGAGGCCTACGTAGTTCCCGGGATGAGCGTTCCAATCCTCCTTGGAGAAGATTTTTCACTGACCTACGAGATCGCCCTGACGCGCAACGTAGAACGCGGGAGCCGATTGCACTTCAATGATTGGCAGTACACGGTGAAGGCCGTTCACGTGGGGAGACCGAAGGATTTGGGAAGAATTCTGCTCAGCAATAAGCATATCAGTGGTTCAAGTCAGGCAAAGAGGCACCGGTCTAAGCTGACGCGCGCGAAGAAGAAGGCGCGCAAGTTCGAAGCTGAAAAGCTCATTGTCCGCGCATCGAGGGATTATAAAATTCGGGCTCACGAATGCAGATCCATCTTAGTCGAAGGATACTTTGAGGACGACAAAGAATGGTTAGTAGAGAAGAACCTGCTGTCAAATGCGAATGGGTCGTACTTCACGGTCCCGAACGTCCTCATATCTTCCATGAATCCTTGGATCCCGGTCAGCAACCCCACCGATCAACCGCGGATGGTGCGGAAAGGGGAAGCAATAGGGCAGTTGACGGATCCGGAGAAATTCTTCGATAAGCCGAGCTCCAAGGAAAGCTGGGAACAATACCAGCGCTCGGCGGAAGCCATGACAGCGATTATCAAAGCCAACCTGGACGCGGAAGCGCACGCCGCGGCTGGGGGGGGAGACCAGAAGGAATCAGCAAAGGACAAGCCGCCACCTGAGCGAGACAAGCCTCCAGATGAACCGCAAGATAAGCCGCCGCCTGAGCGAGACAAACCATCTGACGCGCCGGGACCTCGTCTTGAGCAGCAGAAAGATGAAGACGCGCAGGCGGAGGTGAACGAAGCCGAAGACTATGGGCCGAAGACTGCGGCGATGCCCGACCCAGAGGATTATGACTCGGCCCGAATGAAAGAATTCATCGATGTCGGTTCCTTGCCCGAACATTTGCAAGAGCAGGCCTGGGACATGCTTCAGCGGCGAGTCAAAGCCTTCGGGTTTGATGGTAGACTGGGACATCATCCGGCTAAAGTACACATCCGAACTGTGGATGGACAAGTACCTATCGCCGTGCCAATGTATGGCAGCTCACCTGCGAAAAGAGCGGTGATAGACGAACAAACCGACAAGTGGTTTGAACAAGGAGTCATCGAGCCGTCCATCAGCCCCTGGAGTGCACCAGTGGTGATAGCGTACCGCAATGGGAAGCCTCGATTTTGCGTAGACTATCGGAAGCTGAACGCCGTCACTATCCCTGACGAATTCCCAATTCCTCGACAGAGCGAAATTCTGTCCTCGTTATCGGGGGCCCAGGTTCTTTCTTCCCTAGACGCCCTGTCTGGATTTACGCAACTCGAATTCAGAGAGGAGGACGTGGAGAAAACTGCTTTTCGGACTCACCGTGGACTGTGGCAATTCAGGAGGATGCCGTTCGGGTTACGCAACGGCCCCTCCATTTTCCAGAGAGTTATGCAAGGGATTCTTGCTCCGTACCTATGGCTCTTTTGCTTGGTCTATATCGATGACATTGTTGTTTACTCGAAATCCTACGAAGAACATATTACTCACCTGGACCGAGTCCTCAAAGCGATCGAAGACGCGGGAATTACTCTCTCTCCTAGCAAATGTCACCTCTTCTATGATTCGATCCTTCTCCTGGGACACAAAGTGTCTCGCCTGGGCCTTTCCACCCACGAGGAGAAGGTAAGCGCTATCCTGGAACTGGCCAGACCCACAAAGCTGTCCGACCTGCAAATGTTCTTGGGCATGGCTGTTTACTTCTCCGCGTTTATACCATATTATGCCGACATTTGTGGTCCTCTCTTCCATCTGCTGAGAAAAGGATGCGTCTGGAGCTGGGGTCAAGAACAGGAATACGCGTTCCGCACCGCCAAAGAAGCGTTACGAGCGGCGCCCCTGCTGGGTCATCCCATAGAAGGGAGGCCATATCGGCTCTACACCGACGCCTCCGACTGGGCGGCCGGATGCGCCTTGCAGCAGATCCAGCCTATTCGAGTGGGTGATCTTGTTGGTACGCGCGCGTACTCAAGGCTGAAGAAAGCTTTCGACGCGGGGCTTCCTCCACCAAAGCTGACAACCACTATCAGCCTCAAGTTTGACGATGCGCCGAAGGACGATCAATGGGGGGCCAGCTTAGACGATTCCATTGTGCATATCGAGCGAGTGATTGGCTACTATTCACGGAGATTCAAAGGCCCGGAGCAGCGTTACTCGACAACCGAGAGGGAAGCGCTGGCCGCCAAGGAAGGGCTCGTACGTTTCCAGCCTTTCATAGAAGGCGAGAAGATCTTGTTGGTAACAGATCATTCCGCCCTTCAGTGGGCCCGGACATATGAGAATTCCAATCGCCGCTTAGCGGCGTGGGGATCGATTTTCTCGGCGTACGCGCCAGGACTGGAAATCGTCCATCGCGCGGGGAGGATACATTCAAATGTTGATCCTCTGTCCAGACTTCCGCGCGATCCTCCGAGCCATATATCGCCCACCCGGGATTCGAGCCAGACGATAATAACCGACTCGTCTATTGCGGAAGCTCAAGAAAGGCTATTGGAGGAAGCACCAGCGCGTCGAGCGACGCTAGTCGCCTGGGACTTGAATGACTTGATCGAGGGGCGTAAATCCGTGTGGGCTACGACGCGAGCTCAGAGCAAGGTTTCAGAGACGGGGAGACAGCCAGAAAGAACGGAAGCGGGAGAGAATGATGCGACGACACCGCCTCCTCTGGGTCCGGATCTGGCTTCCGACTCTCTCATCGAAGACTCGGTCGAAACTCCCGTGGCCAACAGCGAGCTATCCGACGACGAATTGGAGGGAATAAAGTCAGCCCAGGAATACTGGGGGGCACATAATCCTCCCCCGAACGTCCACATCCAACTGGAAGATTCGGTACGGCGACGGTTTATCTCCAATTATCTAGGCGACGCAACGTTTGGCAAAATCTGGGTAGACCCGAGCTCGGACAAGGACGCCTGGAAACCCGGCTACAGGTACTTCAAAGACGATCGAGGGCTTCTATTTTTCAGGGATGCCGACTTCCAGGCTCGACTGTGCGTCCCTGCGGCGGAACAGCGAGCCCTTATGGAGGAAGTGCACGAGAACGCTTTTGAGACCGCGCACGCTGGCCCAGAGAAGCTATGGAGAAGACTCACCCCTCGTTTCTACTGGCCCCGGATGAAAGCCGATATTCTGAGATTCTACGCGTCATGCGATGTCTGCCAGAAGACCAAGGATCGAAACTTCACGAAGTTCGGATATCTGGTACCTAATCCCATTCCCACTCGCCCATACGAGTCCATCTCCATGGACTTCATTGTCGACTTACCCTGGTCAGAGGAATATAACGCCGTCCTCGTGATCGTGTGCCGACTGACTAAGCACGCCACCTTCATTCCTACCACCACGGGCATCGACGCCGAAGGATTCGCGTTCCTATTCGTGAAGCACATCGCTTGCCGCTTTGGCCTACCACTCAGCATCATCGCCGACCGTGACCCTCGCTGGGTATCCGACTTCTGGAAGGGCGTAGCTAAATTCCTGAAAACTAGAATGGCTTTGTCGTCTTCTCACCACCCTCAACACGACGGACAGACAGAGATTCTGAATCGGAACCTGGAGACGATGCTCCGCGCCTATACTGCCGGCGATCGAAACTCTTGGGCGCAATGGCTACATGTGCTGGAATTTGCGTATAATTGCAACCCCCACGCTTCCACGGGAACTAGCCCGTACTTCCTTCTGTACGGGTTCCAGCCGGTTACTCCCACCGACTTCCTCTTCAAACCTGACGCTCCGGGACCGCCTTCCTACTCGACGGCGGGGGGCGGGTCGGCTGATTTTCTGGGCGTCTTGCAGATGCACCGGGACCAGGCCCGTCTTGCCGTCGCCAAGGCACAGCACGAACAGGCTAAGCAGTACAATCGAGGACGCCGAGCCGTGCCGGAGTTGAAGAAGGGGTCGCGCGTGTTGATCAATCCCCATTCACTAGAATGGATGGAGGCCAAAGGCTCGGGCGCGAAACTCTCTCAACGATGGATTGGACCCTTTGAGGTTATGCAACGCATTAATCCTAAAGTTTACAGACTACGAATGAGCTCCAAGTACCCGGGGCTTCCTATCTTCAACATCGACCACTTCAAGAAGTACGAGGAGACGCCCGCGGATTACCCCAACCGGACGCTTCTCCCCGAAACGCGGTTGCACAAACCCGACGTCAAGGAATTTGTTCTGGAGAAAATCATTGCTCACCGCTTCGACAAGAAAGGGAAAGGCGTGAAGTACTTGGTTCGATGGGAAGGATACGGCCCCCAGTTCGACACTTGGGAGCCTCGATCGCATCTCAAGAACTCTCCTCGCGTCCTCTCGGAATACCGCGGGAAGCACAACCTCTAGGCGACGGGCAGCGTTCAGGGGCACGGACGCACGAATACGCCGAGCGCAGCCGGCGCACAGGCAACGGATTATCGCAACGGACACCCGCATCTTTCTCAGGTTTTGCCTGAGCCGAAGGAGATTGCTCCTTCGGGACCAAAAATGGCATGCGCGCTAGACGGCGGCACGCTGACACGAGGCCGGGGTTTCCTTCCCGGCCTTCGCTTCTTTGTTTTTCATCTCTCTATATCAATCTCATCTCCGTCTCCTCCCTTTCTCTTTCATCCCTTTCCTGTCTCTCCTCATCCTGCTCCTTCGTTACTCCCGTCTCCACCACAAGTTCTCCTCCCTATAACGAAGCGTGCCGCGCAAGGAAGTCCTTGCGCAGCTAACTTTCAGGGTCAGCCTCACTTCGGGAAGTCCCGACTTAAGAGGCTGGTGATGGAGAGCATGTTCATGCTCAAGGAGGGAGGGATGCCGCTATTGACGACGATGCCGGTGGATGACAACGACCCCCAATCTCCCTCATGGCATGGGGTCGGGGGCGACTGCGCTCAGCAGATCCCTCTACACGCATTGGATTTCATTGACGATGTATGCTACCTAACCGTGAACGAATTAAATGATTTCGACGACGTTGGACGCTACCGCATGATCGAACCGGGCTCTCAGCCCGATTGGCGACGCCGTGAAGAGCACTTCCGAGGCTGGATTCCCATCGCTCCAGAACTAGGCATGGAGGCAGAATGGTGGCAGGACTTGGCGACACCGACTCCCTTGAGGCAGACGTCCGAAGGGCGTTGGGAGATCGAGGAAGATCATCTCGATCTCATGATGAACTCCCTATCTTCCTTCCGCAACGCTCTCGAGTCGCTCGCGGAGAGCTCCAAGTACCACGTCCACACCGACTGCCCCCTCCTATTCGACGTCGACTCTCTTCACGAAAGCTTCGCGACCGTGCGCGAGCTGCAGATCACCGCTACGCACGCCAAGCGCTCCGTCTTGGAGATGTGGGGACATATGGCGTGCTGGACAGCAACAGTGTCCGACTGGGGGAAGGGTTTGACCGACGACGCGGTGAATACCATCCTGGGGTGGAACTTGCAAGGACGCCGCAAACGCGGGTTTCTGATCTCCCTGCCGCGCGATTGGCAGGACATCGACTTCGGCTCTCTGATAGCTCAGAGCGTCCCTCTGTATTACGTGTGGGGAATCTTCGAGAGCGCAGACAAGAGATTCCGTCGCCTTAACCCGGCCCTGATGAGCGGGTACCGCGACGCCTGCGCGCAGAAAGGGGTGCGTTCGCTATGGGGGGACGAAATTAGCGGGCTCAGCAAAGAATTCGCCGAGTCCGCTCGCTTCGACGCCTTCCTCCAGTGTCGACGCAATCCCAAGTCCATTCCCGCCTTCTCGGCACCAGAACAAGGAGTCGACGAGGGACTCATCACCTACTGCGTTCAAGATTTCGATTCTTGGGCTCGCCGCGGGCTCGCTGAAGACGAGAACTGGAGGACGCTAGACAAGCTGTACCACCACGTTATCACTGAGAAGCGAGCCGAACAAGAGACTATCGTCGTCTTCCACCGTTTTCACAAGAAGCCCAAGCAGATAATCCTGGCGGGCGACGACTTCATGGACGAGGAGCTCGTAGAGACAAACCCCTCCGAAATCCGCGAGCGATTCAAAGGGAAGTGCGCGCCAAAGCTGGGGCAGGTTTTCGATCCAAACACGGGGATCGAACGGAGCAAACCTCTGGACCCCGAAGATGGAGACGCCATTCGCAGATGGGAACAGGATACATTCTTGACTCCCCCTCCCGACGGCCTGGGGCGCCACGAGCTGAAGGGCATCGGGGCGGATGGGAGTGCTAACCCAGACACGACGAAAATGCGGAGAAGTATCGGACCGCGCAATTCCGGGCCGTCATCGGATCATAGCTCCGAAAGGCACCAAGAGGACTCCCATCGTCGCATGGGCTACGAAGGAGGATGGGCTGAAGCTATGGCTCGTCCCGACCACGCGGGCAACTACCAGCGTTACCGTCCCTCTCGTCGCCAGAATCACCCTCAGCGGCGCGGCCCTTCACAGGCTTCCCAGTTCTGGGACGCTCGCTCAAACGTGTCAAGTTCTTCAAGGCGCTCAGCTTCTCCAGACAACCGGCAACCCTTTGCCGGCCGTCAGCGCTCGATTACCCGCACTGCGGGGCAAGTAGCATTGGAAGCCGTTCAAGTCAAGCTGGCACGTAGGGCCGACTTCCTCGACGACCTGACGGAGTGGGCTTCCCAAGTCACCCACAACGTAGTGCTATGGCGAATCCCCATGCAATTCTCCTGGAACTTCGCGTTCTTGAAGGAAGGATATCTAATCGTATCGGCGACCGCAGAGGTTCGTCTTCGTCTACTAGCTGTCATGAACCCCTCCTTCCGATTCCTCCGACACGTTCTCGAGACCGCGATAGAAAGGGGGATCCCTTTCAACATCGCGCTACCCTCCTCGACGTGCCAGAGCTTCCGTCCTCGGGGACCCATCGCTCACCGCGCAACGACCAAAGCTCAGCTCGAGAGCACCGACCGTCGTTTGGAGATCGGCATAAGCGCGATGCACACGCACACTCGGTGGCTGAAGCTGCTGGGCGACATCGCAGCGCTGGACAACGCGCGGGCCATCATCGGCAGAGGCGGCGTGGCGAGCTGGATCGTGCGCGCCCACGGCTATGTCGGGCTCGTAGACGCGTTCATGAGCGGTCCTTCGACGCACGTCACCGTGTACCACGGCGGAGGGAACGACTCAGCGGACGAGGACTCAAAGGGTCTACGCTGGGACGAATTGAGCGAGAACGACTACCAGTGTCTGTACGGATACGTCGCCGGCCAGATCCGCGAGCGGGACACTTGGATGTACCCGCCCGACGAAATGCTCGAGGACCTGTCGAAGCATTACCATCGGGAATGGAACCCGGTGGTCGACGACCTGTTCCGTCGCATCAAAGCCGAGTGGGAGGATCACCCTTGTCGAGGGAAGATGCGGAATCGGAAGGAGTGGAAAGAATTTTTCCACGCCAGCAACCACGGCAAATACTCCCCCGCAATCGAGGTGAACGCTTCATGGATCGACGAGGGGAAGGACCGGCTGTCTCGGGCGTTCGAAGGATCCTGGAGCAAGCGTCGCGTTTGGGAAATTTCGCTGCCGGAACAATTCAAGGAAGGATTTTGAAAGGCACGTAAGAACTGGGGGGCTCTGTAACGGACCCTGAGCCTCGCGCTCTACTCCCGTTCAACCGGGAGTTGTACACTCATACATATCTCTTTTTCCTTTTATTACGAAGTACTTACGATGCCTCTCGCCCGTGCGCCTTCGGGCGCACGGGCCTTATTTACTGCTTACTAGTCACATGTGTCACGTAGTTATGATCGCGGGAGAACCCGGAATAGGATCACTCTTCTACCTCTTACCCGCTCACACTGAAAGCCGCCGCGCTTCCCTGCCCTCTTAACGGCAGGCAAGCTTGGAGGCCCTATCGTGAAGGTAAGCTCCTAATACCGCCTGGTAACTCACCTACTATTACAGCATCCCTACACCTCGAGAGGAAGTCCTCTCGAGACTGGGAGTCTGGAAGCTCAGGAAGTCCTTTGCTCCACCAGACTCCCGAGTAGGTCTCGCTCTTGAACACCATTCGGACGCTCCTCGCGTCCCGCTAGTTGTCTCGCCAGCGGCTCACTCGGTAGTTCACCCAACATACAAATATTTGCTGACTCGTACACTACGCGTCCTACAGATACCCCCGCTCTGGATTGGCTGTGCTCCGTCTTGCTAACCTGCGACTTCTTTGCTGTCGAGTCCGGAGTTCAGTATGCTGTACACCATCTCGAAGAGCATCCGCACCTCGGTGCGGCTCTGCGATACCGGCTGGCGAGAAACTACCACATCGATCGTTGGGCCCGACGGGCATTCTACGAGTTGATGGAAGGGTCCATGTTGGAGCTCACCAAGGAGGATGATGAGCTGCTGGGTTGGGACGCCTACCGCGCTCTGGTCATGGCTCATGCGGAGGTCACTCAGCATAGACTTACTTTAGCCTTGTTCCCTCCCGAGGTGGTGCACTCGACACACTGCTACACCAACTCATACTGTGACAGCAGCTGGGTCGGTAACTGGATGGGCATGAGCGGAGGGGTTGGCAGTTTGCTCCGCGATGGGCTTTCGGGTTCGGAGATGCACGACCGCCTTGTCGAGATGCAGGTGATGGGCATGACGGAAGAGTGCCGTCTTCTCACGATAACCAGCATCCAAGACACCGCCGAGAAGAAGAGTGTCTTGAAGAAGGAGGAGGACATTATAGACAAGACGGTAGCGGCGTTGATTAAAAATTGGTAGAGGTAGAAAAGTGTCGTGCAATTTAGTTCCGAAAGTTCGGTGCTGTCATTCGAAAGTGTTGCGCTAAAAAGTCTTTGGTGCGCAAATGGAACCAAAAAGTTGTGCGCTCAATACAAAAAAGTTGTGCGCGCAATAAAAAAGTTGTGCAATCTCAAAAAAAGTGTGGTGCGCGCAGAAAGTTTGGTGCTCATAATAAATGTGCATTCCGAACGTCATAATTAGTGACTTATATTATCCGATCCATTCCCTCTTGTCGTCACCTCGTGGAGTCGTGGCACTGGCAGCTCGAGTCGTGCTATCCTCATCAATATTTTCTTCAGCCCCGCTGCCATTGGGGTTTGGAACTTGCGAGTGTTAGTCCTCGAAATAATTGCGGTATGCATATTCTTGGCTCTGGCGCTCCGGCAATCTCTGGCGCTTCATTCGCAACCTGATGGTCCCGACAATTGGAAGTACTTACCCTACCCTTACCCACCAACACTTGCTTGGGAGATCCTTTTCTTCACATCTGGATTCATCTTGATTCATCATCTTCCGCTGTATATGCCCAATTATCTCGATCAGTCGCCGTTGCTGATAACTGTCATTGAAGAACAGTGTCTTCAACTGGTCGATGCCATTCCTCGCCATCATTGGTTTAATGTTGATTCTATGCCACGAAGTGGGCGGTAAGTGGCATCGCTTGGGCGATGATCCGTGATAAACTGAGAGTTGTGCAGGGATATCCGTCGGATTCATTTTCATCAAGACCCGTATTTGGGCTGATCTTGGGACAATATATTCAATGCCTCTGACATTCGTTTTCACCCCGAATCGGAATTGAAAGGGATGCGTGTATGTCAAAAACGTTTTTGACTCTGTTTCTTTGTTTTGTAATTGTGATCAGACTGGGTCTGACTATGGCGTTCAATAATGTACATATCCCATGACAGATAATTCTGAGTATGAGTCTCAACACGGCTCCGCCCGGACTATTGCTGATCACTTGAAAAGAACCCCGCTGAACCCCGCGTTCGATTTCCCAACACTGAATAATTATCCGGATTTTTTCCTGCATTGAGTCGGAACAACAGGCTTTTGACCACGGGGTCACTGCTATCCTGACACCCGCTGCCACTCAGAATCCTTATGAGGCGGACCTAGGGCTAGCCTACATAGTATATATCGGAGTCCTCGATGTTCGTCCACCCAGCTCTCCTTGTGTCCGCGATGATTTCTTCGGCCGGCCTGAGCGTCGCGGTGGTGTGGAATTTCAACGTTCGAGCGACTTCAATTAATGTGGCGACGTAGGCTCCTCTGTCTGAAATTACCGCTGCACCCGTAGCGCCGACAGCCGCAGTCCCAGACCCAGGACTATC
The DNA here is from genome assembly GCA_029203975.1 of Mycena vitilis. Taxonomy (NCBI): domain Eukaryota; kingdom Fungi; phylum Basidiomycota; class Agaricomycetes; order Agaricales; family Mycenaceae; genus Mycena; species Mycena vitilis. The sequence goes on from JARGYF010000192.1 coordinate 24,414, forward strand.
GTACTCCCTTTCGTGCTCGTGCGAGACAATTCCGTACTTGACAACAAGTGTGTTCCCTTCCTACGTCCCTCGAGGAATTTGACCTGAGCACACGATTCTTTGTGTAGCGTTCTGTCTTCCCTGCTCGACGGTGTACTTCACAGGAACCACAACTGCATCAACGTCGACTGGAACAGCTTGAAAGAACCTCGTTCGAGGGCTTTGTTTTCGGGAGATCAGCCAAAGAACGATGTTAAGAATGTACCGCAACCCAAACGAATGTGATTCTTTACTACTGTACCCAGGTAGATAGGATAAATCGACAGCAGATAAAAGAAAGCTAAAGGAGTGCAAGATCTAGTTGGGTCGTCCGTCACTGAGCGATAATGTCCCGTCCATGCGGCGGCTCCGCCTCGCCCAACGCCGCCGCGTCCGGCTGTACTATCCCAAACCACGTCGGCAACAGCCTCCACACCTCCTCCCTCGCGCGCACGGCCGAGTGCGCAAAGTCGACCTTACACGGGTGACACATCTTGAGCCCACACTGCCGATGCCCGTCCGAAAAGTCCGTGCGCGAGAGCATATCCATGGCCTGCACGAGCGTGAACAGCGGGTCCGCGTCGCGCCCGCACGCGATGCCGCCGACGGAGCGCAGGACGTTGAGCATGATGAAGTAGAACGACTCGCGGCACATGCGGCTGGGGATCTCTTCCTCGAGGTGCAGGCAGTCGGGCGCCGGCGCGCGGCCTTGGAGCTCCCGGATGACGAACTCGGCGAGGTAGCGCTGCGCGGCTTCGCGGCCACGGAAGGTGGCGATGAGGAGCGCGGGCGGGAGGGTGGCGGGCTTGCGCGGAGCGGCGTGGGCCGAGGTAAACGAGAGTATTGGGGCGGGGGTGCCGGCCATGATCTTGCTCGGGCCGTAGCGCGCGAGGTCGTACAGCGCTGCCGGGAGGAGGGACGACAGACCGAGGTCGAGTGCGAGATCAATCACGAGGATGGGGTGGGGACAGGAGGCTCGAGGTGCGTAGTGTCCAACTGGGTCGACGGCGCTGTGCTCACGCTGGTCCCATCCGACAAGTGTTGAGGGCCAGTCGAGCTCGAGTCGGGACATGCAGCGTTGACGGAGATGTTCGACGAGGTACTTTGTCGACAGTCGAAGGACAGCTGCGACGGCGGGGAAGTCGTTCGCACCCGGGGTCTTGAAGTACCTGCGAACGGAGTTAGTCGGAGCTCGATCGGTGGGAGAGCGAAATATACGCACAGGCCGTCGTAGAGAGCTCTCAAAAAATAAAGCACATCCGAAGGACAGTCGTACACCTCCACCCACGGAACGCCATCGTACAGTTCTTGATCCTTGGGCTGAGGAATACTGAAGAGATCGTCGAATACTTCTGAGTGGCGTCGAAGCTGGCCGCGGTGAACTTTGAAGGCGACAGAGAAAGCGATTATGACAACGTTTCCATCAGCGAACCACAGCTCAGACCGAACGACGTTGATCTGCTTCTTGGAGGGACTGCGTCTGCGAGCGGGAGTCCTGAGGGGAGTGGAGGGAACGACGAGAGTGACGGGGGCGCCCATGTTGGGTAATGTGGGGATGGTGTGGGGGTGAGGGGTGGGCGAGGATGTGATAGAGGGTGAGGGTAGAAGGAGAGAAGCAAAGACTGGTCAGCCACCGCAAACTGCGTCGTCTTGTGCGGCTTGGTGGCTGACCATGTAGAAAAAAACGATCGAACACCCCTGAAGTTCGAAGGACTTGAAGGACCGGCGTTGGTTGTGCATCGAGATAAAGAGACGAGCGCTTTCCGGACTGTCGAACTTGAGGCCAGGCCTAGTAGTAGGAAATCGTGGACGGAATGGCGAGTTGACTCGTACATAGTCACGTGTGTACGACGCGTCGCGTTTGCCGCGATCCAAACAGCGTACAACATCAGGTAAAGTTCTTTCTTTCTTTCTTTCTTTTTTGCGCTCCGCCCCGCGCCTGCCCATTAGCATCCGAGCCCACGAAAACTGCAATGGGTATCAACACCGTTGTGGATTCGTTGAATTTGATTTTTTGTCTGACGTCTGATCACGAGTAGAACACTCTGGCTGCTTCAAACCGATTGACCAACGCCGACTTCCATTCCGTGCCAGGTAGCATCAGTTCGAGCACATTCTGTGTTCTCGGAGATCTGCAAAAGTTTTGCTGTTTGGGAACTCCGACCCAACTCCGACTTTCATTGCCAGGTATCACTGTACTAGTACTTGCATTTCCGCCGTCTGCATTCCAGACCCTCAATTCTTTGTACAAGCAACGAGGCGAAGGTACTTATTGATCGGGGGTCGGGCAATATCAAAGTGTCGGGCCTCACTAGACTCCGTGATCAATTCGCTGTACGGTCAAAACGCTGAAGGTAAAGCTCGAAATTGTTGGAATGCATTGTATGTAGTTGGGGCCGGCAGATCTAGAGTGATCCTGTTGGATCGGGATGCGGGGCGCAGATGAGAAAGGGGAATATCGGATTTGAAGACAGGAAGTCTACCAAATACCTGTGGATTTGGCCACAACATGTGGACTAGGCGATTTGTGAATCCGTGGGGTGGGGGCGTGAAATCTGAAGGCTTGCATTGTGGACCGAAAGTCGAACAACGCGGTTTGTTTCACGTCCGAATCGAAAAGTCGGTCTCGCCCGTCCGCTTGGAGAAGAATCACCCCACTTGGAAGTGTTCAAGTTGAAAGTCGATTTGCACTGCCGGATAGCCCCGAACTCAATTCTGGCCCGATTTTTTCAACACGGCCATCGGAACATAGGTTGAAAGCGTATAATCGCTGATGCTCCGCTTGAGCGTGTAACGTAAAGAGCTCGCGATGTGTTGAAGTGGGTCCTCCGGATTTGAGGCGTTTCTTGAACTCTTCAACAGTGTGAAAGTTGTAAGTCGAATGGACAAAAAAATCGAGCCTGCGATACAGAGGTAAACCATTGCTCGAAGTGAGGCGAGACGGACTGGAGGCGTATCTCAGTAGCGGAATGGTTGACAAATGCCGTCCTCGCATGAAGTTAAATATCATCCCAATGCGAGAAATCACGCGTGAATGCACGTCCGACACGCTGCGCTGAGTTCAAGTAAGCGCAGGGTCGTCAAGTAGTCACCCGAAGAGCTGAAGATGTGGCGTGAGGATGGTAGATTCTAGAATCACTGTTGAAGCGACAATGCTCATTTTGTTGATCGAAAGAGAAAAAAACAAGCCGGTAATGTCCGAGACCTTTAGGCTACGATGAGTCGAGAGGTGGGTGCGAAGAGAGTGTTGTGTTTACCGTTGAACAATCCATTCAGGAGAAAATGAGCAACAGCCAACTGGGTGTAAATCAGAAACAGATCCAGATGGCCCATTGTGTTGAACCTTGCTCGTGTATTACTCACGCACAGACGCTGTTGAACAAAGACAAGATGAAAGCCAAATGAGAAACAAGAACATGACAGATGTACATGGGCTTCAGTCCAAGTCAGCCCCGACCCATTTCCTGCCAGAAGGATTTAGCCGTTAAGCGTCGCTGGCAAGCAAGGTTAGAAAGGGAGACGCACTAAATAAAAACGAACAGCGTCCGCGGCGGGTCCTCTCACTCCGGAAAAAAAGAAGTTTTGGGTCGCCCAAAAACGTTACTGATATTTTGAGTATCAGGACCGGAAGCCCGGCCCGGCCCGCTGATCCGACGCTGATACTTTAAGTATCAGTAACGTTTTCAGGAGCGCCGAAACTTCTTTTTTTCCGGAGTGTCTGGCCTGGGTCCTCTGGGTGAAAGATCGGGCCGCCGGAGGGGACCAAAAACTGACGTTCTGCTGCAATCAGAACAAAGTTGAATTCCCCAGAGAGTAGAACATCAGTAAAACTACACGTTTGTCTTTCACGTCTTACGTCTTTGAGAGTCGTCTTTGACCATCTTTATCTTTGGAACACGTCTTTCGTCTTTGGATGGGCATCTTTAGCCAGTCTTTGTCTTGCAGAGGCCCATCTTAGTCTTTGGTTGTTGTCTTTTTTACCCCACCGTCCAGCACTAAGAAAATTACTCCGAGACGACCTTCAGCTTTTCCACGCTGCTTTTCAAGCGCCGTTGAAAGTTTTCTGGATGTACGGATTTGTTGCTAACAGCGAGTAGCCGTGCATTACAGTCGAAGGCCGGGGTCATAATGCGTTTTCACAAGCCATTGTGGGGTGGCGGGGTTGGGCGAAGGAATTGTCGCAAGTCATTCAAACTCCGCTTCGGGCATCACCCGTGTTGCCATGGTCGGTGATGGACGTGGTGTGATTGATGCCAACAATGGTTCGTCGCCCTTGCCCTTTCCCTTAACCCACTTCGACTCCGGGCCCCCGCTCCCTGCCCTCCTCCAAGCCCGTTGCGTCTACGATAATCAAGCTGCTCAGACTTCATCTTCCAAGCTGTTCAAGTCGTTCCAAGCCCTTATTCCTCGCCCTGTGCTATGACGGTCTTCAAGAGGTCTCCTATGTCTTCAAGACTCGCAGTGTCCATGATCTCAAGCAAATCTCAAGCATCGTCAATCCACCTCAATATCCTCAAACTTGCTCTAGTGTCCTGTCTAATCCGCGCGGATGGCTCGCTATGGCTGGGAAACTGTTTCACGGGTGTACGGCGCGGCTACTTACAAAGACCAAAGACCTTGCAGCGGAGAAGTGTGGTGCACGGCTGGGTGAGTCTCGCACACCGTCCTGCATGTCATACACCACTGATAGGTTCCTACGCTCCAGAAACAAGTTTCAGGTCGTCAAGGATGTGGTTTGGGTGAGTGGCGGCTCCTGTGTTTGTGCTCGGGCTTGACTTCACTTGTATGGCTCCATAACTGCATGTCGAGTTTCTTGGTATCGCCTCGATATGGAGTGTCGCGAACTGTCGCTGGGGTTGGGGCGGGCATCCGAAGCTCGGTGCCTCGATAACGTACATGTATCCTGCTATCCACCGTGCCAATGAATCTTGATTTACCTTCTTTGGACGTCTTTGAGAGTGTCTTGAGCCTCTACCAACCCCGTCTTTCCCAAGACGTGTCGCATCTTACGCGTCTTTCCCAAGACTCAAAGACGAGGGGACCTGCTTAGCCAAAGACGGCCGTCTTTGGGGAAAATGTGTCTTTCGTGTCTTTGGCGTCTTGTCAAAGACGCCAAAGACGCCAAAGACAAACGTGTAGTTTTACTGATGAAGAGCCCACCTCTCGGGGATATTACCAGTTTACGTCGAAATAGAACTGGCACCTGGCTCGGAGAGTCTAGATGGTCTGGTTTGTTCCGGGAAGTCAGTGTCAGACTTCCTCTGACACTGACACCGATAGTTGGTCCAGAAAACTGAGATGATGATCAGGGATGGAAAGTTTAAATCAGCGAAGCGAAGTTGGATACGCATACAGTACGGAGTTGAAACCGATGCGTAGATGAGCCATGATTAACGGAGAATGGTAGAAAGAAGCCGACAGCGATGTGGACGATGGCGGCGACGGCTATAGAAACAAGCTTCGTCGTGCGTTGAGTCATGGTCATCCGATGGCCGAGGACGAACATGTCGTCCTGAAAATCTGGAAGGCGTGTACGTCGAGGTCGCTTCTCGAAGTAATGTCAAGGGAGCATAAAACGTCCGAGCTTTTAGGCAGATCCGAAGAGTACGATCTTCCAGCGCTTTGACAGAGGGAGCGCGAAGGGAAGCAGCATGGTCTCGAACGCTTCAAGCACGAACTTTGAAGGCTGGTGCGGGAGGGTTCTGTTCCGGACCATCAGCTTTGAGGTATAGACCGTACTGAAACAGAACATGACTGCAAAGAGCCTCGTAGGCGAGAAGAGCAGAGAAACGCGTGTAAAACAGCCTAGACAAGGCGTCTAATCGAATTTTCCGACAACGCGAGGATATAGGAAAGCGCACCGGCTACACCCGCTGGAGAGAAGTAATTGCCCATCACAATAGTTCTACAACGCCAGAAGTAGCAGAAGAAAGGATTGAATTGAGCTGTACGAGAGGATGAGAATACAGACAAGCGTAGTCTTTGACATCATATTCAGTCCACTGGCAGGGAACCTGGCAACTTGTGGCAAGAATAGCATGATTTTCCGTGCCATATTTCGCCTCACAGGATCAGCAGTCTTGAGTTCCGTGAGAGCTGGGTCAGCGGCGCGCAGCCGGCACGCAAATTGCGCGCATCGAGCAGGTCCGTAAAGTAACAGTGTTGCCCGAAACACCTGGCAAGAACCACCGCGAAAGTCGCACTTGAACGGGGCCGGGAAATGAAGCTAGCAAGGGGGGTCCAAGGAATTCATGGATGCGCAGAGCAAAGCCGGAGGCCCGGACTCATGAAGTCAGGAAGAGGGCGTCACAGGGTGTCACGCAAGTGACGGACGCGTCAGTCAGTTGTCACAGTTTGGCCTTCTTTCGCTTTGTTTACTACTGCTCTTACTCTTTTCTTCGCAGACGCAATCCCGCCGTCAACCAGCCCGCTTTTGGTTTTTCGCTCCTTGGTTGTGGGGTCTACTGCTCCTCCTTGTCTATCCTTGGACTCTGCGTCGCTGTCGATAAAGCTTGCCAGGTTTCGGAGTTTCTAAATTCTGTTGGAACAAGTTGGCAGTTTCTTCAAAGTTTCATTGAAGTCTTCAACTTCGGATTTCACTCACCTCACCCTCACCAGTACCCTCATGGCGAATCACAGAATCCTCCAGGCTCCGTGTCAAATTCAGCTTACGCGCGGACTGTTTTATACGCACTGGATATGCCGTCCCGCTGTATGAATGGGAACTTGAACAAGGGAACGATCCACGATGGCGCTCAGGAATCAGCAGAACGTCGAGAACCCTCCCGAAATCGCAAAGATCGTAAACATGTATGTTCTCTCCCGTCTGCTTTTCTACGTTGAGGCGGTGTTGTAATCAAACCGACCAAGTTTACCTCTCTTGCGCTGTACAGTATCTCCTCGCATTCTAATTTAATCCAGCCACAACCGAAGCAATCTTTCACAACTGTTGTTCCCCAGACTGTACTCCCCGAGTTCGCGGCGGGTGTGTACTGGAAGTCTATCCTGGACCGAGAAGCACAGTCACTTCAACCGGAACGAGGATCTATCAATAAAGTTCCATCTGGTCTGTCTCAATGGCGGCTTGTCCGCAGTTCTCTGCTGACTGGCGATAACTTGAACAGACGGCCGCCACTTGATTTCCACCGACGTTTATGTTTCAGGGGAGTAATGTCGAAGCAGCGCGGACGAAGACGTGCGGCCCTGGCAAGCCGTTGACCCCGCACCCCCCAGAATCTCTTTCGGGCAGTGAAGTACTCACATGAAACCTCCCGCTCGACCGAATTATCTGTGCCTCGTCGTTATTGTTTTTGGACACAAAGACCTACGCTTGGCGTCTCACACGCACTTACCATGCTGGACCCAGCCGTGCTTGAATGCTGTTCATCTACTCCCATTCGTGAGGTCACAGAGCTTGAAATGCCCCTTGCAAATCTTCGATTTTTTTTTTTACAGGGGACCGACGGCGAACTCTGCGCTGGCTTGCTGCGCAGGCCGTCTTTTGCTGGTATCTCGTGCCCTACACTACTTCGGACCGTCATGCAATCCTCTCGCGAAGTCTTGGGAAAAAGTCCAAGCCCATCGAATGCTCGGAATGGGATTGGGCTGAGGTTCGTGGGACTCCTGTGGTATGACAGCGCACCTTCTCGAAGGCATACCCTAAAATGTCCAACGCAGCGGTAGAATGTGATTGCATTGGGACAATCATACTGCCGATACGGCTTGTTCCTTGTGAGTCGTTATCAACATTCCTACCGCAAGCAGTGTCCTTCTTGGTAACCAACGCAGTTCCCTGGACCAACGTTGCATTGGTCTCCCGACACAAGCCTCGGGCCCCTTCAGGTACCACGCTTACGTTTCCCCTGTCTCCGTAAACTTCACGGCGCACGATAATCTCCGCAGCTTCACATACCAACTTACAACTGTCCAGCCGGAAGACGCGAGAAGCAAAGCGCGGATCATGCTATCGACCAGCATTTTGCCCCTGGTCTGCGATGACAATGTTTTGTAGACATCTTCATCTCAAAATTAGTAAGGGCAATGGCATCTGCGCGCTGCACGCTCGGCCAGGTAGGAGACACGGTCAGGTCCCCGTTAAACCTGGGTCAATTCCAAATTATGCTGACATCATGATCACCGCTTGCTCACTCTTGGACCACCCAGCCTCTCCAAGCCGACCGAGGAGGATGTATAATCGCGCGGTCGGAATCCTGTCAACATAGCCCAAAGAGTCAAAAACCGCGTTAGAATCCGATGCGTTGTCATCACGCTGGCGAAACCCCACAGAAATCTACGCGAACTATGACAAGCAGCTCGGTCAACGCACGTTCGTGCAGTAAGCGTTCGCCGGTGAGAGGACCATATACTCCCTTGCTGACTGGACATCGACTCATCACAGGGGCTAAATTGGAGATTGCCGCTACCGTGGATAGCAAAGCCCACGGAAAACACCGTCTTTCCTCACACGGCCGCTCAGCCTTGCCCTTTCAGTAGGGCGTTGATAATTGGCTTCTTTCATGGCCAAGCTTCGAGTTATGTATCATATCGGCCACCCGATGGGAGCTTCTTCTCGCTGTTTCCCTCGGAATGACATCTGTGGAATCCTGGACTTGACGAAATCGCTGCTCGCTTACAACCAATCAAGGCGTCGTTTGTCTGCATAACCGTTATCGGCAAGTTATTGTTGAGTTGTGTAACACTACACAGAGCGTCGCTTCTCGCCCGTTTCGGTTTGAGCCCTTGGCGCCTCCACGATCGGACCTACCTTCACATAGTCGTCTGGATCCCGGCTCGCACACGCAGTTACACACTTTAAACAGCTCCCTTGTTGACATCGCGCCTTCGTACCGGCCCTTGCCTTCCTCCTTCCATCCCACAACGGAATCCCGCCCATTTTTTGAGGCCTTTCCCGTGCCTCAATCTGGCTTTCTCGACCTTAGACCCTTCCGCGGTGCGCAGCTCTTTGTCCCTGTTGGCACCCGACCTTCGCGTGGTATCTTATTCGCTCACTCTGTCGTTCCTGCAGGTAAAGGTCTGTGAGAGACTAAGGCTCGCTCCAGCCTCCGCATGCACTCACAGGAAGAGGAAGACAAAGATGGAAATGGATACCTGCAATTCAACATCGAGGGTTGTGCCACAGGAGCATCTGGTAGCTATCGCCTCTCATGCGCCTCGGGGTGGAGGGCATCTGCCCGTCGCCCGAAATCGGGTTATAACCCTGGCTTCTGTGACCGCTCAAGCTCCCGTGGATAAACTCCTCATGCTGTTCTGTGACGTGAACCGTCACTTGCGCGGCCAAATCCGAATTCCGGTACGTGAAATTGGGGGGGGGGGGGGGGGGGGGGGGGGATATATTATACTCGCGTGGTCCAAGGAATATGTATCTCAGCAACTGAGTTCCAACGTCGAATCATCATCTTTTTGGGAAAGGAACAGGCTACAGACGTTCCGTTCCAAATCCGAGTGATGTCTTGAGCTAAATAAACTCGCTCGGCCATGTCCTGGTGATCTGTTGAAGCTTGGACCCTCACGATTCACGACCCATGGAAACGTCTCAATTTTGTTGCAAAACGGCCGATTCAGATCGATCTTAGCCGCAGTTAAATACAAGTTCCGTCTCATTGGCTAGAATGTTATGATCATAAATCAACGACGAGGCCTCCTTTTTCCTCCTAAAAGATGTACAAAAAAAACGGAAGAATGGAGCTCCGAACAGGGGTGTTGTGATCCCAAACTCAAGGACAGTGATTCAAGAAGTGAAATCGACGTGAGTCTAGAGCAGCGGGAGTCCAAGTTTCAATTCAACTACTTGCCCGCCGGTAACCACCAAGAGAATAGCTCTGGAGCGGATCTGGAGCCGCGGCTGCTGAGGTTCATGTATAATTGAACCAAGGTCCCAGACTCCTGCTGGAATGTTCGTCAACTGCAAGGCAAGCCGCTCTTTATGCTATAATGTTTCTCTGAAAGGCCCCCATGCCTTGGATTGAAATAGCGTCGACTGCTGCGGCGTGTGGTCCAAAAGTATCTGCGCCGCTGCCGTGAGCGCGAAAAGATACTTCCAGGGTTCAAAAACTTCAACCAGTCCGAATTCCGATATTCAAAACCATTCCGCTTCTTGTCTTCCAGACGGCAATGATGGGGGAAGGGTATGTTGGGTATGATGACACCACTATTCATACGCAACGCAACTGCCGCAGATCTGGAAGGGGATCGAATGATTCAAAATCAGAGTTAGACTTACTAGGATCAGCGGCGATTCAGCGCTCAGGGTAAGGCTTTCTCGAAGATTTCGTACAAAGCGTCCGCCGATCTATTCTATTCGATGCATTTGAGCTAAGACTCAAAGCCTTGAGGGCACGACAGGCAGCAGGATGATCGTGTGTTCCGGGATCTGCACGTCACGATTTTGCACGCTCGGCCCCGAAACAATCAGTGCGCCAGGATTGCTATAACCTCACCCCCCGTTAGATGCGGCGGCGGCGGAAGACGGAAAAGAATGTGGAGGAACTGAATGTCGAGTGCTTCCAGCAAGATAGCAATCATTGGAAGTGGAAGTGTTCTTGATCGTGAACGAGAACAGGGAGGCGGACAGTCGCGAAGCGATCATCCAGAGGACATAGGAAGTGTCGGAAATATACGCGAGAAAACAACGACCATCTGGGTGTTACCCTTGCAATCACGACGCACTACACCCGGAGCACACGCACAATCCCGATAATTTGTTCCGTTGCTGAAAACACGGATCGATTTAATTTTGAAGGAAATGTGTAGCGTTCAGGATGTGGAAGGAACAGATGGATAAGGCGCTTGTTCGACAGCCGGGCGCAGTAAACAGAAATGAGGACGCGGCGAGGCTGAGAAGCGGCGGCGGCGGCGATGAGGGGATGCGGCGAATATTCGGGGTGGTACAACGCTGCTCTATGTTCTAGATTGGGACGAAGACACGCGCAGAAGGACAAACTATATACCTTCCGGAATCTGGGGAACCATATCTGGAACAAGAACAGCCTTCACTTGGGTGGAAAGTCCCTCGACAGACGTCTGAAAACCAAGGACAGGTTTGCATCCTGGAAACGTTCAAGCCAGTAGCGGTTTAGCTGACTGGACCAGATGAGGGATGCGACTGGAATAGTCCGTTGTTCCGGGCAAGGCGGGTCGCCGAGCGCTGTTGGTGAGAATATCCGAGAAGGATGTCCGACAAAAGAAACTTTGTGCAAGCTCACCAGTTTAAATACATACACTACAATAGGCTCCGCCGAACATTCAAGCCTCCGGTCAATTAGCCGCCTCCGCGAAGCGATATGGTTGTTCGAAATTGATCAAACATTATATTCGGTCCCGGCGAAAAGGGTTTTGCGCTTGAGAGGACGGTTAGATCCTACAAAGCAGTGATATAACTAACGCTTTCTGCCACTTAGACTGCTCGCTATGATTGACCTTAGCACCAGTGGCAGATGAATGATGAGGGACTAGCGGACTTCCCGACGGCCAAATCAGAAAAAAGATTGGTGTGAGTCGCGGAATCGCAATACACACGTTCATGTGGCGTGAATGATACATGTGCTTGGGCTTGACATGAGTCAATGTGGCATGCTCCGGGACAGTGACTCACCAGCGTACGACGAAGATTGGCATCACAGGCAGGCGCAGCCAATCTAGACAAGACCCACTGCCCAAGGCCGAGAAATTGAAACCGAACGTCGATGATCATGAGCCAAGGCAGTGGCCCACCTCGGAAGAAACGCAACGAATGCAGATAAAGTGGTGGAAAGAAGAGATAGAGAAACATGCGGCCGCGGGTTGATCCGGGATTTCAACCTCCAGCGTCAAGTCACAAAAAAACGCTTTCAGGTCTGTTCTCATGCACTTGAAGAGCCATCCCATGGAGTGGGGCTAAATATTTGCGGCTACTGCGAGCTTGGAATGGGGCGAGCTTTGGACTCCGACTGGAAATGAAGATTGATTTCGCCCTCGAGGATAAGAGGACACCTTTCCGCAAGCGGTGACTTGCTTCAAGTTCTTGTATAGGAAGCAGTCGAACACCGTGCGGCGCGGGTACCGTATCCGAGTTATAAACGGCGGCTGCGCGTCGGATCCAGAGGCTGGGCTGACCGGTGGGCTACATCCATTTATACACGTTGCCATAAGCAGTGCACAGCCTGAGAGTAGAACGGGCGGGCGGTATAGGTTCCGGTACTAAACAAGTGGTACGCGGATGAAGGACCACCAGTGTGCTGGATCAGGCAAAATTACAGCGAGGGTTCAAAGTCAGTTGGTTGATATCCATTGCGCAGCTAGTAGCAGTGATGAACGAGCCGTGCTGCCGCGGTACCCGGACAGCACCCAGCTAAGCTAGCTCGCCGCCCAGCACGACGGTTGCGCAGCCCGGCCCCAATTGGTCCCCGAATGGCCACTGCCCGAACCAATGTATTGGAGAGCGAACCACGTCGGACGTGCGCCACCGTATACCGGCATGGGAGCCGAAACGGGAAGGGAAGGGAGGTGGGCGTTGTCGCTAGTCTTCGCTTCAGTTCCACCACCGGTACAATGGTAATCGAGATTAATGGTGGGCTACCTTCGAAGTCCTACGGAGCCCCTTCATTCCCATTATGAGACCTGGCTTTCTGCCCTTTGCTTTGGTTTAAATAGCCTCAAGGACATAATGAGAGCCCGACCAGTCGGACGCGAGGAAAACCCGAATAGCCCTGAGACGGAGTCAATCAATCAACTATTCGTAGCATTGACGGGTCACCTTGTACTTTTTCTAGTTTTTTTTTCTACCACCAGATATCACGATGATCTGTCCGCCGAACCTGCGTCAAGTGTGTCAGCCTTAGCGTCACAAAAACAGAACAAGAGAGGAGCCGCACCAGATTCTTAGAATTAAGACGGTGGAGGTAGGGCCGGACACCGTCATAGCCATACTGATCTATCTCAAACTCCACAACCGGAAAGTAGAGTAAAGGTAGACTCGAGAGCCTGATGTCGAGTTCATCGAGAAGCGTCCCGTCCAATGTCACTGGATCGGCGGATATGACGATTTTACGAATTATATTCGCGGGACTAATTCCAGACAAAAACCGCTGGAGCATGGACAACATTTTGGGTGCCGGGATCCACTTCAATAACCGCATACGCAAGGCGATGAGCCTGGGTAAGGAGGAAAGGTGAAGAGTGTTCGCAGTGTTGGCCTAGATGGCTGTATAAGAGAGGGTGGTAAAGTGGGTGAGGGTAATACGCACATTGATGATTATGGACAACGACTCGATGCTCTGAACGACGGGCACAAAATCCTGCCACGGAACTTGTGTCTGCCAACCAACGCGCAGGACCTTGAGATTAGATAGATCAAAGGGGCTCGGCGCCTGCAGGAGGTCGTAGTCAAGCGCTTGCGTTGACGTGAGGGACAGCGACTGAAGGACAATAGGCGTGTCCCGAGCGGTGAGGGGAAGGCTCTGTGGGAGGGGTTCGATGTCCGATGGCCTGTCTTCGCATGAAAGCTCGACGTGTCGGATCCCAGGTGCACCTCGATCCCAGAGCCGAAGAAATTCTTCCCGATCGCCGAAGGCGCAGCTCAAATACACACGCTGCAACGTCGGGAGACCCAGCAGGTGCTGGAGAGCCGCGACAGCAGGCACCGAGAGATCGCCTATATACAGAATGCGAACACTCTGCACATGTGTGAATGGGAAACCGCAGATAGTTGAGAGCGCCACAGTCGTCTCCGCAGTCACCCTGATATCGAGGTCCCGAACGTGGCGAATGAGATGTGGGGAGGCTTCCAGTGTGCTGAGCAGACGCGTCCAAAACACATTTATTCCGCTTTTAACGCCGCTCGCGCTGTTCAACAGACTTGGGGCGTGGAAGAGATAACCCTGTGCTGCGGAAACCCAAAGCCGGGAAACTAAAGCGCAGGCCTTCAAGTCGCGAGGGCAGTCGTGAAGATACGAGATGCAGTGATCTAAAAGTTCCTCGATTTTCAACGGGTGAGGTTTGTCCATGTGTCGGAATTGAGGTGGAAGTTTGGAAGAAGAGAAAGCGATGCGTCAATATTTGCGTGTGTTTCTCACGGATTAGTACGTGGCACCTCTCACCAGCTCTCACCAACGTCTCAGCGCCGCCTCCACCGATCCCGTGGACGATCCCTGACGCATTGAACCCCACCTGTAACTCTGTCTGCGCGAACTCGCTATCTTAGCCTTTCAAATTCGATTCAAATCTCATTGGAATGATTATTGTAAAACGCTTCTCAAACTCTACTATAAGACGTTCTACGAGGCAATCGCCCTCAGCTAAATTACGGGAGCCTACGACTCAGCTTGGACCACGAAACGGCTCCCACTTCCCGGATCCTACGTGCCTTGGATCGGGGAATTGACACCAAATCGCTCTGGAGTCTGGACTGCCCCAGTGTACCTGTCTTCACGTTTTCCGATCCGCAAAACCCTCCCTCGTAGTTATTCCTCCAGCTTTTTGTCGCTCTCGCCCTCAATGGTCCCCGCGATACCTCAAATTCGCTTCTGGCGTCGACCCCTCACGATGGGCAACCAGTTCCTTCCAGCGGGTGCAGCCGGTGCTCCTAACACTCCCCAAAACTGTCCCGAAGTCGTTTCACTTCTCATATGTGATGCGTCTCTCGATCTCGAATTTGCTTCGAAGATCTTCACGGTCATCTTCCGGGATAAGTAGCAAGGCCTTAACGCAAAATGTAATGTTCTAGAGCAGAACACTAATCCCCAGCACTCGAAGGCAATTGAACTTTAATTAGTCCGTGCTCCGCCGCTCCCTCTGAAAGCGCTGGAAGGTCGCGCTCGTCGGATCGTTTCGGACGCTCGGACATAGCCCGTGGCATTACTTCCAGAAGGTGGTCGACGTACACGTCTTCCAGATTTTCAGGACGGCAGATTTGCACGTTTGTCCCATCAAGTCTACCATGAACATTAATCAAGCTATTGGCTTGTCTTCGGCCATTTCAGGCCGTGTGGAATCCAACCTTGCATCTCACTGGAATCGTTCGTTGTTGGGCCTAGTCTCTGTCAACTAATATTCTCCTTCCGCCTAACGCTCGCGTATCGCAATCGTAATCATCTATCTTCTCCAGTACGTCCAACTTTGTTTGTTTGATCTCAACTATTCCGTCCCTGATCATCATCGCAGCTGTCTGTCTGCTAACTAGCGGAGCGTATCTCCTGACATTGGCGTACCGGAACAAACTCCTGCCCATCTACTCCGAAGCACGCGTCAGTTGGATCTGCATCTCCGACAAGCGGGCTCTTGTACTCTTCGGAGAATTCAGTTTTGGTCCAATAGCAGTACAAGCAGGGCTTTCTTGGTCCTCCTTGTCGGCCCTACCTTCTTCCCAGAAGCCGAGTCGTGAGCGCTGTGCGTGTTTATTTACTGCATCTCCGTCCTTCCTATCAGATATCTCTTGCCAGCGACGCTTAACGGCTAAATCCTGCTGAGATGAAACAGTTCGTTCGGGGTGACTTCCACCAAAGTTTATGTGCATCTGTCCATCTTTTAGTGAGCTCTTGTTTCTTATTGGGCTTCTAGCTTGTCTTTTGTTCAACAGCGTGGGGAAACGGTCTCGGCATACGACGTCGGAACAACGATCTTGGGCTTGGACTCGACGGAGTCTCTTGGACAATCACACAGTCCATTTATTGTCCATTCGGCTCGTCAGTGGGCTGTCAATATCAGAACAAAGCAGCAAAAACACCTCTTCCGACTTCTTCGCGAGGTATGAAATACCTTTCAACCGATACCTGCGTCCATGCGCCCCCTGCGATCTCAATTGACCGAGAACTGTTCCATCTACTGTGCTTTCTGCGAGCTGCCACTTCTTCACTCCGTCCGATCCGCGCAGCTCTACTACCGCGGGATCTGCCTCGTGTTGTTTCTCTGCCACGGACCCATTTTGGATTCTCGTAAGGCGGCAATGCTGAAGACATCACTGTGCCGACGTTTGAAGGTTCTTCTCTCCTTGTATGGCTTGCACGAGCCGCGACTGCGGGACATCACCTCGATTATCTCGCGATTTTATGTATCGACAGCAAAAATGGAAACGCTGCCTGGCCCACGCGATGCGACGTGCCTGATTCTCAATTACTTCATAGGCACCGACGACCAGCACCGTCGAATCCTAGCGGCGGCGTCACGGCAAGCAGCTCCTTGCCATTTCTGCCGCGATCGTCGGGACACTCCGGCAATCGTCCGATGCGTTTATTTCAAGTCCTATCAGCCTCGCACCGCAAATTTGTCCAACGCCAAACGTAGTCGCCCCGATCTGGAATCGCATCGCAGCCACGATGATTTTTTCCTCTCAAACCTCTCGTGAGCCACAGGCTCCTGCTAGCAGCATCCCTGGAACTTTACAGTCACTCTCAAAAATTGGCGGCCGCTTTCCCTGAACTCACTTTATAATCGGCATCGTGCAATCAATGAAACGGGACCGCGCGGTCCCGTGCCCCGTGCGGGGCATGGCAGATTATGACAATTGACCTCTTGCCTCATTCGGAAGCAGGCGTTGATAACGAGCCTTTACGGCTCACCACAGCCCGCGGCTGTGCTGGTTTCGGGATGACAGCTTCCGCTGTCCCGAGCGGGCGGGCTATCTCATCACTACCCCGACGCCACGGCCTCTGCTTCATATTCGCTTTAGCTGCCCAATGTTCGTTTCAAGCTGACCAATTGACGTGCTTGAATACAAGCAATACAACCCGGCGCCGTTTTCAACTTGACATGGCCGTTTTGCATGCGTATGACTGGCTTTGCGATTGCTCTCTGTATAGCCGGACTCGGTTACTGGACGCCTGCAATGCCCTGCTTTCCGTCCATTTTATCTCATGGAGAAGTTCAAATGGCTCGAATCGAACGTACGCCGTCTGCGCTGGCCTCGCGACGCCCGCGGTACTCCCATATACGCCCGAGTCCCGACGCACTGTCAAATGTACATCTCGACAACATTGACTTAGACTCTGATGTCTGTACGAATATCCCCAAGCTTTTGAGCGCCGGTTCCATTTGACGCACCTTCTGCCAGTGGATGAAGACGTTGATGAACCTATGATAGTGGGCAATATCGCTGTCGGACACAATGGCGTCGAGTCGTTCTGGGAGAAACGCGAACTTTTTCAACACAAGGGTATCGGTTGCACTGTTATTCAAATAATCTACAATCACGCTCGTATTCATTCAGGTTCCAATCTCACAATCCCACAGCATGCTCACCCAAATTATATGCCCGTGGTCTGGACTGCCACTCACCCCGAGTTTGCCCAGCGGAACTCCTATTTGGGAGGTATGGTTGCGTTTTGGCCCTTGGGGATCACCGGTATGCCCGGAGGTTCCAAGCTTAAATGTCCGACGCCTCGCATGCGGAGCGGGAGAGGATGGTACGGTCGGGGACGTTGAAACCGGTTGAGTCTGGACTCCCGAGAATGTTTCCTGTGGTGGCCACTGACCGTGCTTCGGGTTAAATTCAACTACCCCGACCCGAGGTATTGAATTCGGGTTATCGATCGCCATATCTCCATACTCTTGGTCTGTTCGGTCAGATCAATGTGAACTAGCAAGGACGTCCAAAATCGAACTGCGCTTGTCTCCAAAAAGGATCGGCAAACGGACGGACACATCGCACGTGTAACGCGCGGACACCAGGCACACAAACCTCTATTACAGTTCGACAGAAAATGCCAGACTTCGGATCGCCACAGCGGCGCCAATCTGAGCTGAATGAGTAACGCCTCAATCCCCGCATCGGCTTCAGCGGAAGTGTCTTGGTGGTTGAATGACGTCTCCCGACATCCCGCAACAGGTTTCTTTACGTCGAGACTGCTTTTTTCGTACGAGACTGCTTTTTTCGTACGTGCATTCGAGAATTGAATATAGCTGGTCCTGAATCGCCTGGTTTCTGGCGTTGTTCATTCGCAAGCTAAGACAATCCCTTCTTGTCCAAGGGAAACTATCTCTTCCATCTTACAGTCCTGCAACTTTCCGGGTGCCACTGAAACCGCGTGCGAAATACGCGGGCCCCACTCCAACACATCGCGAGATCTCTGGGCAGGGATTTTTTCACTCCCGCTTCGGGACATGAGTAAAGTCACGCCCAGGCGGAGTATCTGTTACTCTCACGTTCAACATAAGTTCAACTTGAATTCAGCAAGTCGTGTTGAAGTGGATCGAAGTCAAGGCGATCTTCACGTTGTTGAACCGAATATGGATTCAAACCTCCAAGTGGAGCGCCGTACGCGTCGCCTCCAGGATGACGCCGACTTCGAAGCGGACTTTCTTCGGCGATGCAGCTTCGAGGCTATGCAAACCTTCCTGCTTCTAACGGCGCCCACCACCAAATTTACCTGTACACCGCCTGTACACGGCCTAGTCCTTCGAAAGTGAAACAAATTGTTCGGTTTGTTCAACTTACAGGCCGAGCCCATGCAACCCTTCAGGCTTCAGCCCGCAAGTCCCCCCATATGAAAATGTATTTCAACTTGATCCACCATATGGTCGATGCAATTGGGCACACATGGCGAGTCGGGGTGGAGTGGGAATCGGGAATTCAACTTCCACGCCATCACTTCATCATCTACGCCATCACCATCATCATCCGGCCCGGGTCCGTTTGACCCGTTTTGCTTCGGTAATTTATCCAGCTCGAAGGATCCGTTGCAATTGGGTGTCCGATGGACTTGGCCGGAGAGCTTTCTGCGATTCAATTTCTCTTGGGTCAACCCGGTCACCGACGCGTTGAATTTCTCTTCACAAAGCTCTCAACTAAAATTCAGTCTCCATCCTTGCTCCATCCATTCGATTCTAAATTTGTTGAGTTCTCAGCTACAAGCCCACCACTCAACAGGAATCAATCACCCCGATCACGCACCCATAATCCCGTCTTCAGCTCCAATCTACTCCCACAGATTCAACATTCAGTTCCCTCTAAGCGGTACTGAAATTCCAACATTCCAACCTTTCTCTACCCCGATCCACCAGGGTCACCCCGCCCAACCCAGCTCCAATCCATTCCAACAAATCGAACATCCACGCTACACCACCGTTTGCCAGTTGAGGATTATTTGATAAAAGGAGGTCTAGCCAGTATTCGTCCGAAATCAGTCCCAATCAAACACTGATTTGAGGCCGAATAAATATGGGAAAACACATCTCACACGGTTCCAGATCTTGCCATTATCTGTCCAGAATGAGAATTTGCCCAGTTGGCAACAGTTAGGTCGCGAAACGTCCCAAAATGGACATTAAACCGATGTTTCGGCCCCAACATGGGAGAGATGTTGGCTGCAACATCGGTTTGTTCTCTGGTCTTGGACCTCAGCAAGACCTCAGCCTCTGGCACAGCGAATGTCAGGTCCAATTATCTTCGTTGTTGTATGTTTCTCGGGTCCCCCAGTGACCCCTGCACATCTCCATTTCACATTACAACTGTGTATTTGAAACTTCCCCGAAGCAAAACGGCTCCCGCGGTAGGAACAAAAGTACAAAAGTGCTCGAAACCTAGTGAAATGAGGCTGCAGCCTGCAGGTTCAAGTTGGGCCCTAACCTATTCCGCAGGCCGCGTGTTAACATCATACTCCCATCAATGTGACACCAGTTTGTATTACCGCAGTGGTTTCAACGGTTTGCAAACGTGTTTATACCTTGCCTCAGGTCCTCTGTTCGAGCCTCGCGGCACGCTGCTTTTTGCCAGTTTGACACCGGCTTCCGCCGGTAAATCCTGTTGGAAAATCCTTGGCGGGGCGTCCGTCATGGGACAGATGTTGGGACACCCATGTCGTACGAATACAGACCTCCTTTCCTCAAATTTACCCCAAAATCATGACCATCAGACATCGGGCCTTCCTATGCGGGTCCCACGTAGACAGCAAACGGTGGTGTAATCTAGTTGTTGGCAAGGCGCACCACGCGGGCCCGATGATTCGCATCGATTTTGGCGGGCAGTAATTATGCCTAAAGGAGGTTCTTTTAAACAAATTTGTGGGTCCGCGTGGTTGTGTGCGTCTTGGTCCCCGACGGAGAGGGTTTTTCAGGCAACCATTTAGACTCGATTTTCCACAGCGGGTTCAAATCACCGCTGACGTCGAGTGTTGCAATTTTTTTCCAAGGCGGACCCCTTCCAGATTGTGGCAGAATGAAAGAGGTAACGTTGAGGCTTTGAACTTGATTCCTTCCGGTTCGTCAATTTTGCTCCGTCTCCTCCACCTCCTCTCCTCAACGGTCCACCCAAATTTGATTTGATTTTTCAACCCAGTGCAATATTTCAACACGCCGATTCGTTACCTTTCTCCCCCGTCGCGCGCACATAACGCATCGCACATAACGCTCCACACCCATCCGCCTTGTAATGCAACTAACGCAACTAATTCGCGCTTCAGCTTCAGTTTAGACTCTAACTAAAGTCCGCAACGAATTAATCAACCTATCAGTGAATCAACACATTCAGTCGGCGCCTCGATTTGCCCGACGCCATCCCCCGACGGCCGACGCGGATCAATGCCCATCTCACTCTTGCAATTGGACAGTTAGACTCGTTGCTCATTGTGATGCTTGTCCTGTACATACATATCTAAAATTTGACGGTCAAGAATGCAGACGTGCGGAATGCAACTCAAGTGGAGTGGGGGAATGCAAGGAGAGTGATATTTGATATGACTCTGAGGGCCCAGGCGACGGGGTCGGAGCGAGGAGCGTGCATGTGCCAGTGTTTGTGGGCAAGGCGGTGGGCGTAGGGAATGGAGGGCATATGGAGTCCGAGGTCTAGATGCGAAGGTCGGTGTACTTTGAACTTACTCGGGCGGGAGAAATGGTCTCGGACGAGGGAAGCCTGGGCCTGTCTAAAAAATTAAACTTGGAGTCAGTACACGCAGAGGTGGCCGGGCCAGGCGCACGACGAACTCACTATTCCAATTTTTCCGGCCGACTCTGTAAGCACCTCGATTTTTTCTCAAGTCCCTCCTCAGTCAAAATCCACACGACCTCGAACACAATGCAAATCCGCATATATTCCAAATATCAAGCATTCAAGTATTCTTCCAATTCTTCCAATTCCAAGCACACATCGTATCCAGTATCGAGCATCCAGTATCCAGTACATACAAAACCACACCCAATTGTACACCTACCGAGACCCAAGAAAACTAATTACACCCGACCGTATGTCTACATCCAAGAAAATGCGAGAATCAAAGGAGCGAAAGGGGAGGAGGGGCGTGCGTGCGTGCGTGTGCGACGGGGCGAGTGATAAAAAGTGATAAAAAGAGTGCACGTGTTTGAGAAAAAAAAGGAAAGAATAAAGCGCATGGAGGGAAGGCAATAAGTGAATCGTACTCAAAATATTCGAATCATAAAAGTAAGAGTAAGGGCAGGGCGAATAAGTAAGGGATAATGTACCAGCGAGCGCAGCGAGCGCGAAGAATAAGCAATAAGTGATATGCGGAGCGAGCGCAAATAAGAAGAATATTATGAATGGGAATGAGAAGTGTACGCATGCACCGCGCGAGCCCAACAGCGACAAGAAGGGGACCAAGAAAGATGACCGATGACGACGACCGATGGGAGTCCGCGAGAGAGAGATGCACATGCAGCGATGGGTTCCGAGTGAGTGAGAGTGTGAGTCCGAGCGAGTGTAAAATTGAGTGAGAGAGCGAAAGTGATGACGTGGCAGGCAGATAACGAGTGTGCGTATGCGTGTGCGGCGTGTGCGGCGTGCGGCGGCGTGCGGCGGCGGCGAGTCCGAGTCGGGGGTAGGCGCAAAGGAAGGACAATGCGCGGCGCCCTGCTATTTTTCGGTGCGGGTGCGGGTGCGGGTGCGGGTCGACGTGGTGGTGTACATAGCAGATTCAGATTCAGATTCGGATTCAGATAAGATAGTCGTATAAGATTCTGAAAAACGAAACCGCGTCAGCCTCGCGCTCAACCGAATAGGCGATGAAGACTCACACATCCCCCCTCCCCCTCTCCCCCTCTCCCTCCCCCTCTTCTCCTCCCCCTCTTCTCCTCGTCCTGCACTCACGCGAAAACAGCGTACCCCCCTTGTCCACCCATGCCCCCACCTGCACTCATCCCACCCGCGCCGTAGAAGTACCCCTCCTGCCCCTGCCCCTGTCCGCCCTGCTGTTGGTGCATGGGATGCGCATGCGGCGACGGGTACGGACTCGACATATACTGCGCCTGTGCGTGCGCCGCGGAGGAAGATTGGGATTGGGATTGCGCCTGGAGCGCCGCGTAATACTGCGCATTGCTCATCTCCCCCGCTCCCCCCGCACCCTGAGGCGTCGCGTCGTCGAGCGTCCACCCGAAGGGGCCCCCGTTGTCTTGCGCCTGCTGTGCCTGCTGCTGCTGTCTTTGCGGGTGGTGCGCGTGCTGGCTCGGGTGCTGGGAAGGGTGGCCGGGGTGCTGGTGCGAAGGATGAGGGTGCGAATGCGAAGCGTGGCCGGGATGCTGAGAAGCAGACGCGTAAGTCGACGTCGCCCCGGCCCCATAGAACGACGGGCTCTGCGGCGGACTCGGGAGGTACTCCCCTCTTGCGCCTCTCCCCCCGACCCGCTGCTGAAGCTGAAGTCGTCTCTGCTGTTGCTGCTGCTGTTGCGGTGCGGGACGTCCCTGCTGCTGCTGCCACGACGCCCGCTCCGGCGGATGTGCAGTCTCCGGCCTCTCCTCCTCCTCCTCCTCCTCCCCCTCGCTCGCGCTGCTCAGACTCGACGCACTCGACCGGCTCGACAAACTCGACAAGCTCCCGCTCGACGCATAGCTCGACAGCCCCTGTCCATGTCCACGCGCCGGGCCCTCCAGCGCCGCGTAAAACCCATCCAGATCCAGATCCAGCCCCACATCCTCTTGCTTGACTCTGACCCGCGCGGACATGTAGTCCTGCGCGCCCGCCTCGTACGGCGACTGCTGCTGCGCGTAGAACGCCCCGGGCGAGGGGTACGGCGACGTGCCATTCCCGTTCCCACCACTGACGTCCGCGAAGGAGCCGAACAAAGACGGACTCGGCATCGGGCTCCCCCCTGCACCCGTGGCGTCGTACGCGAACGGCGGGGACGCGGAGCCGGAGCCGGAGCCGCGTGCGGAGGAGGACGAGGGGGAGGAGGTGGATGGGGAGAAGGGGGAGAAGGCGCCGGGGGGGAAGGACGGGTGTCCCTGTCCCTGTGCTTGCTGTCCGGCGTGCGAAGGAGGGTGAGAGGATGGAGGAGGCGGGGCATTCCACGCGAATCCCGACGCGGAGTACGGCGGGCTCGGGAGCGGCTGTTCCTGCTGCGCGTACACCTCCCCGTCGCGGCTGAACGCCGCCGCGAGGTGGGGAAGGTGCGATAGCTGGGGCGAGTGCGGCGAGTGCGGGGACGCATCGCCGAAGCGCCGCCGCCCGCGCACGCCCGCCATCATGCTGGCGTTCACGCCCGCGAGCGCGCGCATCATGCGCTCGTTGAGCGGCTTGTCTTCGGGGGCGGAGTGGACTGTCTGTGGAGGGAGGGAAAACGTCAGCTTTCGTCGGTCGGGCACGGCAATGGGAGAGGAAAAAGACCAGGGAGGGAGGAGGAGGATGGAGAGGAGAAGGCGAGGGGGGAAGGAGGGATGGAGGGAAGGGAGGGGGTGGCAGGCGAGGGGAAGACGAGGACGAGATGTCGAGCAAGGGGAGGGGGTGGAAAGAAGGGCGGGGAGGGGAGGGCTCAGAAGGAAGGAGGGGATGAGCGTGGGTAGGGGAAGGGATAGGGACGGTACGGTGGAGGGGGACAGGGTAGCGGCTCGACGACCGCGACGGTGGAGGGCCCATGGAGGGACAAGGATAGCAACAGGACAGGCCCGCTCGGAAGCGAAGCGAGTAGAAGAAGAGGGAATGGCAGAAAGTGGCAGAAAATGTATAGCGGACGAAGTGTATAGCGCAAGACAGGACAGGAAGGGTGGCGCGACGCGGGGCCGGGGCCGAGCCACGAAGGGCGAAGGCAAGTGGGGAAGCGGACACGCAAGGGCGGGAATAAAATAAAATAAAATCGCGAAATCGGAAACAATACCAACCTGCGCATGCTGCCTTAGATTATCCAGCCGCGAGAACTGCTTCGTGCAGTGGCACGCGAAGGGGCGCTCGCCGGTGTGTTTCCTGTGCGTGGATAAATCGTCAGTGACGGTGCTCCATATAACGATGGGACGGGAAAAGAAAGGAAGGAGGGGGACGGGATGGGATAGGAAAGCGATCCGATAAATGTCGGAGCGCCAGCGAGCGCGGCGTCACTGGCCGGAAAAAGTGCCAAGCAAACGCCGGGACCGTCCGCGTAGGCGGCGGGTGTACGGGTGTGCGGATGGATGGAGGGATGGATGGATGGGTGTGGAGTGGATTGATAAGATATGTGATAATGATAAAGGAGGGTGGGGAAGGTGGGGCGGGGTAGGGAGGAGCGGAGGAAAACGGGTGGAGGCGGAAAGGGAAATGAGACAGGGGGGGGCGGGCAGTGGTGTCGGTCAATGCGATTGTCGAAGACCACTCGAGGAAGGGAAGGGAAGGGAAGGGAAGCCACCAACGAAGCAGACGAAAGAAAACCCACCGAATATGCCTCGCCAAATGCTCGCTCCTGCTAAAGACCATGCGGCACTCGCCATAGCCCGCGCACTGGAACGTCTTCGGCGGCGCGCTGCGGTACCGCTTCCCGCTGACCCCCACCTGCCCCACTCCCTGCCCCACCCCCATGCCGTCCGCACCGTCGCACGGCAGCAGCGTCAGCGGGTTGCTGTACGAGCCGTAGTCCATGGACGATGAGGAGGCAGGCGAAGAGGCGTAGAGCAGCGAGGGGTGCTGGCCATGGGGATGGGCGGGGTACGGCTGGCCATGGTGCATCCCGGCGGCCGCGTCCTGCTCGGTGGCGAAGAGGTGGTGTGCGGCGGACGGCGGGGACGGGCTCGGCGAGAGTGGCAGGAAGGTGGTGGGTGCATCCATTGTAGTCCTAGTCGAAGGCGTCGAGTAGATAGATATGCAACTATGAGGTCTTGGCGGAAAGCAAAGCAAAGCACGCTTCCTTGGCCGGGAGTAGTTGTTATAAGTCGGAGGGGCTGATGTAGTGATTACAGATTAGAGGAGAAGAAGGAGGAGGAGTATGTATGCCCTCGCAAATAAACCAAAACCAAAACCAAAACAAAGTTTACTGTTTGCGTCCGCATCATTAGGTAACCCTCCTTGCCTATTACGGGGCGCACAGCAATAAAGGCACCATCAGCCCCGATTCAGACTCCGCTTTCGGACGCGGGATCGTCGATGGGGATCTCAGATTTGATGGCTGGTCGATGCGGAAGATCCACGGGGCGCCGAGTTGGTGGATCCGTTCGCACGGGAAGCGGACGTGGTCGCACGTCTCTCACCCTCCGCGTCCAGCCACGCTCCCCCGCACCTCTCTCGCCCTTACACTCACCCACCATTTCGAAGGACCCCAACCCAGGAATTCTGGAACCCGAACCACAGAAACCGTTTACGTGCCCCGAAATAAGGTTACACTTACACTAATACACTCTGGGCTCTTCCTCTTACATGTGTGCGTTCTGGAATCCCCGCCCCACTTTTTTCGCCCGGCCACGTCCTCCGCCGTTGAACACTCTCTTGCCCCCTCTCCTAACTCGGACGATCGAATACAAAGCCCGATACTTAACACTGCTCCTACTCCCCCGATCGTAGGCTTGGCACCGCGTGAATCGGAGCACCGGAACCAACTGAGCTCCCTTTACTCCTTTACTCCTTTGCTCCTTTACTCCTTTACTACTGATAAGCTGTTCACAGAACTGAACGAATGTCAAAAAGGGAGTCGAAATCGAAGGGAAGTGGAATATGTGTCGAACAGACGTCTGTGCACTTTCGCAGCAACGCGGAATCTGGAATCGGAATCGGTGAAGGAAATGTCCACCGAGCCTTGTTTCCTACCACATTCCAGCGCGCAGTACGAACCACGTCAGCCTGAGCAAAAGGTTGACTGAGGGAGCACAACACTTCAACCCCAACTCCAACCTCGAGCAAACGTGGGATTCTTCACGCCGTGTTCGAGCGGTTGCAATTAAGAGAAGTATCTATAATCCCTCGTGCCAGTGTAAAGGAAAACGAAAACGAAAAGGAAAAGGAAAAGAAAAACGAAAACGAAAACGAAAACGAAAACGAAAACGAAAAGGAAAAGAAAAGGCGTAGCTCAGTTCGCTAATTATGGCTCGAGCCCGGATCGACCAGGCGATCTCCTGCGGTTGTCTGAACTTGAACTTGGATATCCGATATAATATACATATATAAGAAACCACCGAGCCTTGACCATAGACACATACTCCGAGGCGTGTTGAACTGTTAATCGCTACCGCAAAATCTCAACCCACGCAGAGCCTCTGCCTGGCCGATTTGCGCAGACTCGCGGTCGGGGGGAGTGTATCAACTATTGCTGTAAAAAGTACATACTGTAAAAAAGATCTGCCGACTTCCCGATGCATGGCTCGGGCCTGCGTCGAACAGGCGACCTCTGCTCGAATCAACTCGCATTTAGCGGGAAGGAGGGGCTGCCACAACCGAGCTTTGTTCTGTATCATATCTTTAAATTTATCACAAGCAGGCTAACAATACAAGCCTACCAACAACTCAGATCTTAAATGTCTGCGATCCGCCCAAGACCCGTATCCAAGCTCAAGTTGAAGGGCATTTGAAAGCAAGAGATTTTGGAGAAAAAATTCCCTTCCGCTTTGGCCATGGCTCGTGCCCGGATCGAACAGGCGGCGTGTTCAAGTTGTTTTGGGATTGTATTAGATGTACATGACAACACAGAGAAAGTCGCCGAGCCTTGACCGTCACGGTTATAGCCGCTAACTTGAACGTACTTCGATCGTAGCTTTGAGGTGAGAGTTGAACCCACCTGAAGGTTCTCCATGTTTCGTCGATTTGGGTTGGGTTGGAATCTGGTCGAGCCTGCCGTGTCGAGGAATACGAAGGAAGTGGAGTACAAACCTCAAATTTGAGCTCGCATGCGTTTGCCAAAAAGAGTCCCGCTGGTATGACAGTATTTATCACTGAATAATATGTGGTAAAAGAGAGAAGTCAACTGCTACGTACTTGTTCTCCTTGCAACCAGAATTTCCACTGATTCGTGGTTGGAGAACGTGGTTTGTGGATGTTTCGTGGTCATCGGATGTACTTTTTGGGCACTTCTGTGGTTTCTACCTGTGATATATGAGGTCTTTTTTTACGATAGACACCGTTATTCGTGGTTGGTTATGACAAGCTCCAAAGTTGAACTTCAAATGTGCCGAGTTTACCGAGACATCATCAATCAATGATTGATTTGTGTAGCCGAATGGAACTCGACGCTCGCAAGGCTTCGTAGTTCTTGTCCTGTAGGCCAATGGAGCCGTCGATTGCATTAAACCTGAACTGAAAGATATGTTAACTTAGTGTTGCATCATACCATATTACCTTAAGTTTCTGGGACGCCAGTTCAGCTTGAAGGTCTGCAATTGACTTCAAATCAGAAAATTTCCGAGACGACATGCCTGACTACTTATAACTGATACTTCCCCGTAGTACATATCTGGCCTCCGGGTTGGCTTACTTATTCCACTTTGTCTTGTGCGACGCCTTGCCGCGAACTAGCCGAATGCGGCTGATCTCGGCTAGCCGCTAGCCCCGACGATGGTCGGCTAACCACGACCACAGACCACGAAGTACTTACGTTGTACATTCAACATCTGCAGAGCAAATAATATTCAGCGAAAAAAGGCTTTATACGCTGGCCCATAGCTCGAGCCTGGGTCGAACAGGCGACATCCTGTGATGTTTCGGATATGGGGAATACTGGGCTGTATGTAACTCGAGCAACCCGCCGAGCCTTGACTATACCCGTGCCTCCCGTAATTCGACTTTCGCTCGATTACTTGTGTCCCACATTTGTGTTGAATCTCGTCTACCGCAGAATCCCAACCCGAACCCGAAATCCAACCTCTGACTTGAAGAGACAGAGCTTCGCAGCTCTTCAGCCGATTTACGCACACTCGCTGTTGGGAAAGCGATCAAAAATCTTGGCGATGGCTCGGGCCTGCGTCGAACAGGCTACATTGGCACTGTGCTTGAATATTACTCACGCTGAAGAACATCCACCACCGAGCTCTAAACCTGATGACGACTCAGGCTCAGCGGTACATGGTCGGACTTGAGCTCAAAGCTCAAGTCGAAGGGATAGGAAGGCGTCGAATTCAACTCGAACTCTTTTTCTCTTTTTCTCTCTTTTCGAGCTCACCTCAACCTTCGCGATAAGTCGCCATATGTACACCGCTCGAGGGATGAACGAAAGAAAAAAGCAGGAACGGGCTGGGCCGGTGTCGAACAGGCGACCTCGGTCGTTCAATGTTCAATGGTTCACTGGCGGTTATGCCATGCACCCTTGAGGTGAGAAATGTCTGCCACCGAGCTTTATGCCTTAAGTTACCATCCACGCCCAGGAATGAGCGATTCCGACCTATACCGGCGAGCCGGAGGAACTAAAAGTCCAGGAGCGAATATCAAACGATAAAGAAATTTCGAAAAAAGAGAATTGTCGCTTTCCTGGCATGGCTCAAGCCTGAATCGAACAGGCGGCATGTTCAAGTTGTTTTGGGATTGTATCCGACGTAGAAAACAGGGGAACCCACCGAGCCTTAGCCCTACGTAGTGTGGATTAAATCCAACTTCAACACGAAAGTTGAACCCACCTGAAAGCTCTCCATCTTTCGTTGATTTGCGTCGGGTTGGAATCTGGTCGAGCCTGCCATATCGAGGAAAACAAAAGGAAGTGCAATACAAACCTCAAGCTTTGAGCTGGCATGCGTAAACCGAAAAGAGCCATGTGGGAACGGCTCCGCCCTGCGTCGAACAGGGTCGTCTGGTCCGGGTCTTCAACCATGGGGCAGTTTTCATTGGGGATGTCGGAAAAATCCTAAGTTGGTTGGGACGACATTGAACCGGTCCCAAGCCGTTTCATGGTCTCAATTATAAGCTGGCTTGGAACTCGAGGGTAAGGTGAGTGGAACCGCATGGAACCAGTTCCAATCCAGCCCCCCGGTTCCAAGCCAATCCAAGCCAGTGTGCGCCTTCAGGACTCGAAACTTGTCTCGAGTCGTTTCAAGCGTCCCGGGCAACGGGCAGAAAAAAAAAAGCAATAAAATACAATTCACGTTAATCTAATACATATGTATACAATATATCATCTCGCCCGCCGCTCGTTCGAAGGGCCGCTCGGGCCTCCACGGCCTTGCGAAGATTGCGCGGCTGGTCGACGTTTGGCGGCGGAGACCCGGGACGGTGCGCTTTGAGGAGAGGGCGAGGCGTGGTGTGGGCGACCCGTCTGCGACGCGTGCCGTGGTGGCGAAGGGGTGGTGGGGTCCGAGCGGTGTGAACGTTCATCGTTGTCGGAGCGGCTTTGCTGGTCATCGTCATCGTTGCCGGCCTGCTGGGAGTTGGCTCCCTAGGGAGATTGTCAGACCGTTGCAGCGAGAGAGAGAAAAAAAGCTTACCTGAGGGCCAGGAATTGGCGGCGCTTCAGAGAAGATGTTGTCGACTTCCTCGTCGTCGTCGAGCTCATCGCAGGCAGTGGAGTAGTCGTGCTTCTTGTCTGCGTTGGGGAAGAGGAGACGATCCCAGTGATCGAGAAGCCCCAAGGCCCAGGCTTTCTTCTCTTCCAATGCCTCGCGGATACGGCGGACATAGAGACGACCGCGACGGCCGTAATCGATGTTCGTCTCGTCGCCGACCTGGACGAGTATCGTATCGGGCGAAAGGAGCCATATAGCCTAGAGAAACGATGAGCAGTGTACACAACGATGGCGGCATGACGCACCAATATACACGAAATGACGATCGCGCCCACGGTGATGCGGTCGATCTTGTGAATCCGCTGCAGGCACCGCGCTTGCGGAAGCTTGGATAGACCTTCGAAGACGCCGTCGGCGCCGTGGGCCCCACGGATACACGAAACATATATCTGCCGGAGCGATGAGCGATAGAACTGAGAGTGACCAATACACACCTTCACGGGAAGCGGACCACGAAACAAGCCCTCCAGATCCATACGGCCATTCCAATTCTCGTGGATAACGGGGACGGCCCAGCGGTGGTAGTAGGCTTGTGACTTGTCGGTGGCGGGTTTGTAGCCGATGGCCGCTGAGAAGTTCTCGAAGCGACTTGCAGAGGTGGCGCACGCCTTCACGTCGTCGACGAGGTAGTGGATGGACTGGGTACGGATACGGTTGCGCATGAAGCTGCGTTGGCCTGATAAGCCATCCAAGAACTACAATATTCCATAAGTCATGCATCAGAGAAGGCGTGCTGATTGCGCACCGAATCTTGAACCCATGTGATCGGTGGAGATCAGATCTCCACCGATCCTTGAACATGCTCATCTCGTACTTCACATTGAAGATGAAGAACCCGACCCCCCGCGTCAGAGAGGCGACGGGATGCGGCGGAAAGATCGAACAAGAAGAGAGCCTTGGAGCGAGAGGTTTTCCCTCCTACAATCTTGAATTAGTCGGCGAAAGATCCACATGCCGTAAGTTGAATCTTGAAACGGGGCAAGCTAGGATTTAAGTTGAACGCCGGGGCGAGATCTCACTCTATCCCCAGAATAAGCCTTCGGGGCTGCAAATTATCAGTAGACATCATCGGTAGGCTCGTCGTCATTTCGAAGCCACGAAAAGATGAAAAAAGAAGCAGCACAAAATAAACTCCGAATCCAGCCAACCTGAGAACCCCGTTGACAAACCTCAAGTTCGGGGCTTAAAAGCCCAACACGTCTTACACCCACGCGAGAGCCACGCGAGCGTGCTCAAGAACTGACCCCGGGCTTTAATTAACTTCGGCGATTCTCAACAACTCCACCCCGGCATTAAAATCAACTTCCAGGTTGCCGACGATTGGGGTAATGGAAGCCTGTAGCTTAAAAATAAGATAGGAAGAGGCTTACGGACTCTTTGCACTGAAGCCACTCTTCAACCTGAAGCTCGAAGCTGAAGGTTAACAAATGGAAGCAGCGCACGGGATCTCAACTCAATCGCCCCAGCATCGTCGCGTAAAGGATATGCTCTACCCTGGAATCATGTTACATATATAGTGTAGTTACAATTATAAGCCATACGATCAATGGACGGCTCATGAAAGGTTGGTTGAATATGCCAAGCCTCAGGGCCAAGCCGGGGGGAGTGTAAATCCTGAGATGAAAAAGGAAAATCCCGAGCTACACCGAATGCGCAAAGCGTAGTGGCGTGTAATTCAGTGAGCAATCGAACCGACAACAGCCGACAATCGACCTGTGGCAAAATTGCGACGCCCACAACGACACCCACAACCGCTTACAGTGTTCCCACGCTCAAAGATGAAAGTTGGACAAGAAAGAAGCTCCTTCGGGCGGCGTTTCACCAGCATCTGAGAATGATCTATAACTTCAACACAGAAACACAAACTGAGTCAATTCATCATGCATATGGAAGCACGCAAAGAAAATCTTGAAGAAAACTTTACCCTGAGCGCAGATCCTGAGCCTAACTCTGATTTTGCCTCGTTCGACGATGGCAGTTCAAATCTGTGGCTCTTGCGTAGTGGCGTCGTCATGTAAGCATGCCCTTCTATTGCCCTTCTATATCTTCCACTCTCGCCGCCGGGGACTCAAGAAAAAACGATAAAAATTACGTTGCCTTTCACCACTAAAATTTAGAGGGTTGAAATTTTTTGAACCCCGGAAGTATAGTTTGTCCCTCGCTCACGGCAGCGGCACATATACTCGAGGCTATCTCAGAGCCATCGATAGAAGGCACGAGAAATGAGGAGGCGTTCGGCAGAAGGATCTACGGCTTCACGGATATTTCGACAACGTCGGGTCAATTCGACGTGAACTTCAGCAGCCGCTGCTTGAGAACGGTCAAGAGCTATTTTCTTACTGTTTATCGGCGGTTGAGTGGTTAAAAGTCAACTTTGGGCTGAGTCTAGACTCGCATCGGTCTCGAGTCTACTTGAGCTGATCACAACAGCCCTGTTCGCAGCTCCGTTCTTCCGATCTTTTTGTATGCATTTTGAGAGGAAAAAAAGGCCGTGGTTGAATTGTAACCGCGACAGTCTATTAGCCGAAGAGGCGGAACTTGTATTTCAACTGCCGTCAAGATGGATCTTGAATGACAATGAGTCGCACGTTTTGCGACAGAATTCAGACAAGTCTATGTTAATAGATTTGGGTGGATAGGCAGTTTTGTTGACCTTGTGAGTGAGTTCAGATTCGGAACGGAACTTCTGTGCGTTGCTTTCTTCCCGGATAACGTTTTGACGCTGTAAGTCAGTCATTGAGATACAATTTTGCGTACTTGGCCGCGCAAGTGCTCCCACAGACCTTCACGTGCAGGAACGACAGAGCAAGCGACAGCCGACACCGCGCGAAGGACAACTGCCACAATCAGGTATAGAATGCTGAGCGCTAAAAAACACAACATGGTGGTTGAGAAGATAGATGGATGCGCGGGAACGGGGAAGTACCTCATAATTTAAGGGGCGGGAAGGGTTGGAGAATGAAGGCAGGCAAGCACCTGGACGGGGGCGCGATAGCAACAAGGGAGCTGTTCAAAGTGTGGAACTGCGTGTGCGCCAGCCCGGATTCCGACTATCATGGGAAGGTGGCTGGTCCAGTCGTGGAGGCGCCAAGGGCTAAAACCGAGACAGGCAAGAAGAGCCGCTCTGTTACACTGTGAAGCGACGGAGATTGTCTTACGAGGGAGCACGTAAGTGAGGTACCTGGATAGGTCCTAGCCCTGGGTAGGAAGACCAATGCAGCGTTGTTCCTGCCAGTGCACTTTATGCTGAATAGGATGCCAACTCGAACATGTGCTTCGGGAAACTGTGTTGACACCGATCTCAGACAGAGCTCTGTTTGCGGGATGAAGGTCAATAACGACTCACAAGGAACAAGCCGTATCGGCAGCAATGATGTTCCCAATGAAATCATATTCTACCGCTGCGTTGGACATTTTAGGGTATGTCTTCGAGACGGTGGCCGCGGTCATACTTCAGGAGTCCCACGAACGTCTGTCCAATCCCATTGCGAGCATTCGATGTGTGCTTGGACGTTTCCCAAGGCTTGGTGGGAGGATCACATGCACGGTCCGAGATGGTACAACGCACCGCATCCGAGTAAAGGAAGGCCGCAGCAGCAAGTAAGCGCAGAGTTGGCCGTTCGTCCTTTGCGATAAGAAAAATAGAAAATAAATGGCCTCTTGCCTGGGACGTTCTGAGCATCTGAGCCAGCTCACGAATGGGAGCAGATGAACGGCACGAGTAGAGCTAGTACAGTCTGAATAAGCAGGCGAAATAGAATGAATCAGGAATGTCAAGCGCACCCAAATCATTACCCGACTCGGCGCAAATGATTCCATCGCGTGGGAGATTTCATGGTAATACTTCACCGCACGGGAAGAATTCTGAGGATACGCTTGCCAGGGCTGCAGGTCTTCTGTGGCGCCGATTTGAGATTCCTCCCCTGAAACATAAAAGTCGGTGGGAATCGAGTGGCGGCCGTCTGCCCAAGTTATCGCCAGTCAGCAGAAAACTGCGGACATGCCACCATGGGAAAAGACCAGATAGAAGCTTAACGATAGATTCTCGTTCTGGTTGAAGCGACTATGCTTACAAGTCCCGGATGGTCTTTCGCTCCACACCCGCCGCGGGCTCAAGTAGAGTCTGTGGAACAACATTTGTGAAAAGTTGCTTCAATTGTTCCTGGATTGTTTCGCAATTGGAACGTGAGGTCCGGAATACAATGCAAAGTGAACCTGATCACCAGTCATGACTCTCGGGTCGTTCGGATGGATGTGGTCGGGGTTGCATACGAAGTCGCCAAAAACATGCCGGGGAGAACAGATATGTTTACGACCTTTTGTGATTCCGGGCGGGTTCTCGATGTTCTGTTGTCAGGCCCCATTGTGGGTCATGTAAACGCTCCCCGGTGGGTAGAAAGGGCGCGTGAGCCAAGTGTGAGAAGGAGCCTGGAGAATTATGTGATCCGCTCAATGAGATTTTCAGGCTCCTGGTGAAGGTGGGTGAAGCAAGTGGACTCTGACAGCCTCAGTGGAACCAGGGGATACTACCGCCGTGAAAAGATTGAAATACAGAAATCAGTTTCTTGATCGCTTCAGGAATCCAGACAGGCATCGACTCAGCGAGTTTGAGAGGGAGTGGGAGCAGATGTGAGCGGGTTCCCTGAGTTCACACCTGAGCAATCGAAGACAAACTGTGGAACGGCTGGATGGTCGAAGACTCGGAAGAGAAAAGGCAAAGAAAAGGCTTGGCAGGGCTTGGCAAGGGCTTGGCGAAGGCAGCTGTAAATAAAGCCAAATTGTGACAGGCACGGCGCGTCACTCGCGTGACGACGCGCTCTAGCTTTCTTCGTCGTTCGACTCCAGTCCCATTCACACCAAAAAATGGGAAATTTTGGCTCAGCTGAACACCCCGCTGAAAGCAAAGGTTTCAGCCCCAATCTCAAAACGCTGCTGGAAACAATAGGTTCGACCGCAGTTTCGGCTGAAATGGGCCGAGACAATAAGTTTCGGGCCGGCCGAACACGCAAATCGGCGGCCGAAACTGCTGTTTCGGCTGAAACGGCAGCCGAATGCAATAGTTTCGCTTGCGTGTTCAGCTGGGTTTATTTTGCAGCCTAAACCAGTGGTTTCTACCGGGTGTTCACCTGGGCTGAAATTTCCCCTTTTTTGGTGTGATTTGAAGGTCTGCGCATCCATGAATTCCTTGGACCTTCGTTGAATGCCTTCAGCTCTAGCCCTGATCAAGTCCCATTCTCGCGGTCTTCCTGGTAGATGTCCGCGGACTCCGCACGTCAGGTCGAACTTGAAGTCAGGTCCAACCAAGTCTGCTACAAGGCTGTTGCCGATATGCTTACTCCACGGAGAAGCCTTACATACGAGCCTTGCCACCGAGTTTTGACTGATCACCATGTCCAGGAAACGTGTGCTCTCGTTCTTTAGTGCGGACTACCTCCATGGCTCTACACCAGCTATGCTATACCGTCCTTCGTTTCTGGCTTCTCGTCCACGATCAGGATACCCTGCCTTTGGCGTCCAAGAACCATCGCGATGAGAAATTACTTCTTCTCTCCAACGGGGATAGCCGGTGCGCCTTCTTATATCCCCGCGTTGTTGGAAATTCAATCATCTCCCACAGACGCCTTGTCTCTGTTTTACCCGCGTCTCTCTGCTCTTCTCGTCTGCGAAGCTCTTCGCAGTCATGTTCTGTTTCAGCATGGCCTATAAACTAGATTTGAAGGTCCAGAACAGCACCCTGATCCCCGCGCCAGCCTTCCAAATTCGTGCAACAGGCTGCGTTCCTCCGCGATCCCTCTGTCAAAGTGCTGGAAGGTCGTACTCGTCGGATCTGCCTGAAAGCTCGGACTCCCTTGACATTACTTCGAGAAGCGAGTCGACGTACACGCCTTCCAGATTTTCAGGACGGCGGATTTACAAGTTCGTCCCGTCGGCCCTGTTTGCAGATGACCATGACTACGCACGAGGAAGCTTACCTGTATAGCTGTCGCCCCGTGTCTAGCACATTTAATCGCTATCGGTTTCTTTCCAGGATTCTCCGTTAATCATCGCTCATCTACACATCGGTTTGAACTCCTTACATGTCCAACTTTGGAACTCTCCGTCCATGATCATCATCTCAGCTTTCTGTCCCAACTATCGAGGCCGAATGCGTTTCCTGACACTGACGTCCCGGAACAAAGCACTACCATCTACACTCACCGAGGCAGGTGTCACCGTGCCAGTTTTATCTCGACATAAACTGGTAATATCCCCGAGAGGCGGGCGTTTGTACTTTTTTGGAAGATACAACTTTGTTCTAATTGCAGCAGAAGGCCTGTTTTGTTCCCCTCCGGCGGCCCGACCTTTCACCCAAAGGTCCTAGGTGCTGACCAGCCCAGAGGATCCCGCCGCGGACTCTATTCGTTTTTATTTAGTACGTCTCCCTTCCTATCAGACTTTCCTTGCCAGCGACGCTTAACCGCTAAATCCTTCTGACAGGAAATGGGTCGGGGCTGACTTGAATTGAAGCCCACTTACATCTGTCCATCTTTCAGTGAGTTCTTTTTTTCTCATTTGGCTTTCATCTTGTCTTGTTCAACAGCCACTGAGCGTGGTGGAAATCATCCCGGCATCTGACGGATCTCGGCGGCTTTGACCTGCTTTTCTGCCCCATCGTTCTTGGCCTTCGCACAATCCATTTGGCCCGCCACTGGGCTGTCAATAACGGAACAAAGTCTATGAAAGCACCTCTTCCGACGTATGTAAAGCCTCCAACCGATGCCTGTGTCCATGCGCTCCGCTGTTGCTCCGCTGCGGTCTCGATTGGCCGAGAACTTTCTCACCTACTGGGCTCTCACGAGGCCGTTCGATTTCTCAATGCAACATAGCTCCCCAAGCGCTCTCCTGCC
The DNA here is from genome assembly GCA_029203975.1 of Mycena vitilis. Lineage (NCBI taxonomy): Eukaryota > Fungi > Basidiomycota > Agaricomycetes > Agaricales > Mycenaceae > Mycena > Mycena vitilis. The sequence continues at coordinate 60,902 of JARGYF010000192.1, forward strand.
ATGGAATATTTGCTTCGTGTTTTTCTCTGTCATTGCCCCCGCAAGGCGGTGATGCTCAACACGCTCTGAATTATTCCCATCACTGTGCCGATCCCGTTCTCGAAGGGTCTTCTCTCCCCCCTTATGGCTTACACGAGCCGCGATTGCGGGAGATCACCCCGAGCCTCGGGGAACACCGTTGGCGAATTTATGTATCTACTTACTATCGACAGCCAAAATCGAACGCCCGCCGTGCCACGCGACGCGATGTGCCTGATTCCCTATTACTTCATAGGCACCCACGACGCAGGCAGCGACCTTGAGCCCAGCCGACATTGTGCACAGTGCACACAGCCCGTGATAATTGAAAATCAATTATCGTCCCGTAATCTCCGGGGCACCGCAGGCTCCGATTGGCGGGACTCTAATCGTCCGTCCATCAAATACGGATACGGGCCATGCGGGCGCTCAAATCCACCTATCAGCAATGCACCGCGAATCTGTCCAAACGCCAGACGAAATCATCCCGATCTGGAAACGCATCGCTTCCTCTGCAGTATATTCTCCTTGCGCTAGCGATTTACGGCCAACAAGCATTGCTCTTGGGCGGAAGTTTTCTTTCCGTCACGGTTAAGCTACTCAAATGGCCGCCAGTTTCCCTGGAGTATTTTACCACTCTCGCCGCGTCACGGCGTCGTGCACCGTTGCGCAATCAACTAAACGGGCCCGTAAAGTCCCGTGGCTCGCTGTCCATGTGGGCATGACAGAATCACAGATCCAATTTAAGCTCTTGCCTCATTTGGACGCGGGCGTTGATAGTGAGGCATGGCCCGCACTACGGACCGGCGCTGTGGGCGTTTCGGGATGACACCGACTTGTGCTTCCGCTGTCCCGAGCGGGCGCAAACTGTCTCATCCGACGGTGCGGCGCCGCGGTCTTGCTGGTTCATATTCCCTGGTTCGATAGTCTCCGTCTCAAGATGACTGACGCACGCCGCTGTTCAACAACAATACCGTTTCAACCTGCCGCTGTCGATATCGTTCTGCGTTGGCGACTAGTTTTGTACATTCAAGCCGCTCAGCAGCCTCAACTCCAGGTCTTTACTAAACGTACTCAATCTCAGTCCAAAGTCTTCGACCGGTCATCCGATCCTATGGCGGTCCAACAGGCTTGACTCTAGCCTCACACCGACGCCGTCGTCAAATACTCTTGTAAGCACTGTCACTGTAAAGACGTTTCACTCTTTGTAGGCATCCCCAAATTCTTGAGCGCCGTGTTTACTTGACGCGACTGGCAGGCCTGCTGCATAAACCATTCGATGGAGGCCATCTGCTTGACGATGTCACTGTCATCTTGGGAGGAGGTAACGAAAACGAGGGCGTTGCCCTTGGCACGGAGCGTGGTGTGTTTTCTGCGAGAATTGCAAACCACTCCTCATAGTACAGTACACGAGCAAGGTTCAACACAATGGGCCATCTAGATCTGTTTCTGATTTACACCCAGTTGACTGTTGCTCATTTTCTCTTGAATGGATTGTTCAACGGTGAACACAACACTCTCTTCGCACCCACCTCTCGACTCATCGTAGCCTAAAGGTCTCGGACATTACCGGCTTGTTTTTTTCTCTTGCGATCAACAAAATGAGCATTGTCGCTTCAGCAGTGATTCTAGAATCCACCATCCTCACGCCTCCGCTTACTCGAACTCAGCGCAGCGTGTCGGACGTGCATTCACGCGTGATTTCTCGCATTGGGATGATATTTAACTTCATGCGAGGCATTTGTCAACCATTCCGCTACTGAGATACGCCTCCAGTTCGTCTCGCCTCACTTCGAGCAAGGGTTTACCTCTGTATCGCAGGCTCGATTTTTTCGTCCATTCGACTTGCAACTTTCACACTGTTGAAGAGTTCAAGAAACGCCTCAAATCCGGAGGCCCCACTTCAACACGTCGCGAGCTCTTTACGTTACACGCTCAAGCGGAGCATACACTTTCAACCTATGTTCCAATGGCATGGCCGTGTTGAAGAAAATCGGGCCAGAATTGAGTTCGGGGCTATGCGGCAGTGCAAATCGACTTCAACTTCAACTTCAACTTCAACACTTCCAAGTGGGGTGATTCTTCTCCAAGCGGACGGGCGAGACCGACTTTTCGATTCGGACGTGAAACGAACCGCGTTGTTCAACTTTCGGTCCACAATGCAAGCCTTCAGATTTCACGCCCCCACCCCACGGATTCACAAATCGCCTAGTCCACATATTGTGGCCAAATCCACAGGTATTTCCTTTTTTCAAATTCGATATTCCCCTTCTCATCCGCGCCCCGCATCCCGATCCAACAGGATCACTCTGCCAGCCCCAACTACAATGCATTCCAACAATTTCGAGCTTTACCTTCAGCGTTTGACCGTACAGCGAATTAATCACGGAGTCTAGTGAGGCCCGACACTTCTATATCGCCCGACCCCCGATCAATAAGTGCCTTCGCCTCGTTGCTTGTACAAAGAATTGAGGGCCTGGAATGCAGACGGCGGAAATGCAAGTACAGTGATATCTGGCAATGAAAGTCGGAGTTGGGTTGGAGTTCCCAAATAGCAAAACTCTTGCAGATCTTCGAGAACACAGAATGTACCCGAACTAGTGCTGAAGGAATGGAAGACGGCGTTGGGTTGGAAGTAGCCTCCCAGACGTGATGGATTCAATCATGATGCAGACGAAAAAAAACCTCCGGAGGCCAAACCATGGTACCAAGGCCACACGGGTATGCAAGATCATTACATCCCATAGACTCACATTCTAACGCGCAGGCGCGGGGGAAGGAAAGGAAAAAGAAAAAGACTTTCGCGTAATGTTGTGCCATGTTTGTCTGACGGCAAACGCGACGCGTCGTGCACACGTGGTTATATACACGTTTCTCTTCTCCCGCCATTCCGTCCACGACTTCCTGGCCTCAAGTTTGACAGTCCGGAAAGCGCTCGTCCCTTTATCTCGATGCACAACCAACGCCGGTCCTTCAAGTCCTTCGAACTCCAGGGGTGTCCGATCGTTTTTTTCTACATGGTCAGCCACCAAGGCGCACAAACCGACGCAGTTCGCGGTGGCTGACCAGTCTTTGCTTCTCTCCTTCTACCCTCACTCTCTCCCACATCCTCGCCCACCCCTCACCCCGACACCATCCCCACATTACCCAACATGGGCGCCCCCGTCACTCTCGTCGTTCCCTCCACTCCCCTCAGGACTCCCGCTCGCAGACGCAGTCCCTCCAAGAAGCACATCAACGTCGTTCGGTCTGAGCTGTGGTTCGCTGATGGAAACGTTGTCATAATCGCTTTCTCTGTCGCCTTCAAAGTTCACCGCGGCCAGCTTCGACGCCACTCAGAAGTATTCGACGATCTCTTCAGTATTCCTCAGCCCAAGGATCAAGAACTGTACGATGGCGTTCCGTGGGTGGAGGTGTACGACTGTCCTTCGGATGTGCTTTATTTTTTGAGAGCTCTCTACGACGGCCTGTGCGTATATTTCGCTCTCCCACCGATCGAGCCCCGACTAACTCCGTTCGCAGGTACTTCAAGACCCCGGGTGCGAACGACTTCCCCGCCGTCGCAGCTGTCCTTCGACTGTCGACAAAGTACCTCGTCGAACATCTCCGTCAACGCTGCATGTCCCGACTCGAACTCGACTGGCCCTCAACACTTGTCGGATGGGACCAGCGTGAGCACAGCGCCGTCGACCCAGTTGGACACTACGCACCTCGAGACTCCTGTCCCCACCCCATCCTCGTGATCGATCTCGCTCTCGACCTCGGTCTGTCGTCCCTCCTCCCGGCAGCGCTGTACGACCTCGCGCGCTACGGCCCGAGCAAGATCATGGCCGGCACCCCCGCCCCAATACTCTCGTTTACCTCGGCCCACGCCGCTCCGCGCAAGCCCGCCAACCTCCCGCCCGCGCTCCTCATCGCCACCTTCCGTGGCCGCGAAGCCGCGCAGCGCTACCTCGCCGACTTCGTCATCCGGGAGCTCCAAGGCCGCGCGCCCGCGCCCGACTGCCTGCACCTCGAGGAAGAGATCCCCAGCCGCATGTGCCGCGAGTCGTTCTACTTCATCATGCTCAACGTCCTGCGCTCCGTTGGCGGCATCGCGTGCGGGCGCGACGCGGACCCGCTGTTCACGCTCGTGCAGGCTATGGATATGCTCTCGCGCACGGACTTTTCGGACGGGCATCGACAGTGTGGGCTCAAGATGTGTCACCCGTGCAAGGTCGACTTTGCGCACTCGGCCGTGGGCGCGAGGGAGGAGGTGTGGAGGCTGTTGCCGACGTGGTTTGGGATAGTACAGCCGGACGCGGCGGCGTTGGGCGAGGCGGAGCCGCCGCATGGACGGGGGATTATCGCTCAGTGACGGGCGACCCATCTAGATCTTGCACTCCTTTAGCTTTCTTTTATCTGCTGTCGATTTATCCTATCTTCTTGGGTACAGTAGTAAAGAATCACATTCGTTTGGGTTGGAGTACGTTCTTTACATTGTCCATGATCTGCCATGAACGCAAAGCCCTCCGTGTCGAATGAGAGAGATCCGTTCAACGGCGTTAGGGAAAGTATACTGTCAAGCAAGGGATACAGATACAGAATGCTTCCTCGAAGGGAACAGGCAGAAACTGAGACAAGAATGCGAATCGAAGTCGGACCGACTCCCGAGTTGTAATTACTGCGAGCACAAATCGAAGGAGCCTAACTGATTGTCATGCGTGGTTCACAACATGAACGGCGAGCTCCGGCGTATCAAAGGCAAATAATATTGGTCCAACCATGCTACACCGCCAAATGGTTCCATCTACCCGAGAATGTTGGTTGGCAGCATCCATGCACACGTACTAAATGTAGAGCACAAAAAAACATCCCTGCAAGGATGTATGACTGTTGACGCATCGAAATTTCTGGAGTCCTTTGAGGCAACGTTACAATGAGCGGCGGTGAAACTTGTACCACTCGGTGCCAGCCAATCTCAGAGCGAATGCCGGCGGTATATGTACATGGCGTCAAAAACTTGGTCCAAAGGTTACATTGTTCAGCTGGACGGAAGTTCGGTTTGAAAACTTTTCCGAGCATCCCCTAGCTTCAGGCTGGCTACGATGTCCTATGGCAAGGAACCGGCGAAGATTGCGCCTGCAGCACTGCCTTATCTGCCAGCCGTCAATCGCAATCGCAATGCTCACAATATTTCAACCGTGCGATTAAAGCGGTGTCTGTCTACAGCCTTACAGCCGAAAGCGGCTATAGGCGGTGTCGGCGCGTAACGGCACCGCCCCATCCCGAAACTCCTTAAGATCATCCATCGGCGACTTCGACTCTTTGTTATCCGTCTTCGTCTTGACCACCATGTCCGACCCATACCAGAACCAATATGTGCGTTCTTGCGCTGAGCTTATCGTGCTCACCGATTCTGACGACTGAGACGTTGCAGCCTGGCCCGGGGTACCCACCTCCCCCCGGCGCTCCCGGCGGTTTCGTGCGTTTCTTGCTCTCTTAACACGCCGAGCAGCCAGCTGACTTGAGTTGGGATCGAAGGCACCCGTCGCAGGCCAGCCTCCATATGTATGTTGTCGTCTGTTTCTCCTTTTTGCGACTTTGAAAACTAATGTGATGAATTTTTTGCTTGTAGGGCGGTGGATTCGGTGCGCCCCCGATGCCAGGCTTTCCGGCGCCCGGCGGACAACCTTATGTACGTCCCAGTCGCCTCCTAGCCAAAATGAACAGCCGCCGAACTGGATTTCTCGATGATCGCAGTACCAGGCACCCGCCGGCTTTCCATCCGCAGGTCCTCCCCCGCCCGCCCAGCAATACGGCGCGCCGGCAGGTTTCCCTCCTCCGCCCGGAGGCCACGCAGCCCCCGGAGGCTTTGCACCCCCCGGAGGCCCGCCCCCAGGTGCCCCAGGAGCGGGCTACGCCCCCGCGTACCCTTTCAGCGAGCCCCCCGCTGGGGCGGCGTACCACCCCGGCTACGCCCCACCCGTCTCGTCGTACGGTGCCCCGCCTAATTCCTCCTCGTATGGTGCTCCGCCGCCTGCCCCCTCGCCGTATGGTGCGCCGCCTGCCCCCTCGCCCTACGGCATGCCCTCGACGATGCCCTCGGCTATGCCACAGCCCCCGACCGTGCTGTACCGCGGGATTATGGTGTATGACCCGCGTCACGAGGGGGACCTTACGCTGCCAGGGTTTACGACCAAGGAAGCTTGTGATGCGATTGTACGGTATGCAGGGAACGATGACCAGAAATGTGCGTGTTTTCACTTGTGGTGTCTGATCTTGCTTTCGTATCACTCCCTGATTTTTCTTTTCGGTTCCTTACTCAACTATTCATTCAACCTACAGTAATCGATTGCCTCGTCGGCCTCGGTCCGCTCAAGCTTGAACTCGTCGCGCGCGACTTCCGCTCACCCAAGAGGCAGGAGACACTGCACAACTTTTTGGAGCGCAAGACTAGCGGGTGCGTGCGGTTTTCTTCATATGTGGGCTGGGACCGTGCTTGTCGCTCATTTTAGGCCATTTTTGGGCCAAGAGATACGGGTTTCCCTTCGTCCCTCCTCCCTTATGCCTACCGCCTCACCCTGATGTTGACGCTCTTCCGCAACTACGTGCTGATTGTGACGCTTACAGGTCTTTCGAGACGTGTCTTCTCGGGCTCGTGCTGGGGCCGATCAAGTACGATGCGGATAGGCTGAAGGTTGCGATTAAGGGGGCTGGGTGCGTGCTTGCGTTCGACGAGAGGGTTAACGGGCTAATTTTTTCCAACTCAACGCAATCAGCACCGACGAAACTGTACTCAACGAGATTCTCCTTGACCTGACACCGGAGGACGTCGCGCTCCTCGCATGCGTGTACAAGCAGAGGTACGCGAAGTCGCTGCTGCAGGCGGTGCAGGAGGACCTGAGTGGGGGTGTGCGCACTTGTGAGTTCCATCGTCGGTCGGCGTTCCCTGGCTTTTTCTTTTTTTGGCCACTGTGATCAAGTATGGGCGGATGTCGCTGCTTGTTCGATCCCGCCTCATGCAGAGGGAGTGTTTTTCTGTCGGTTCAACGGATGGACCGCCCGCAGAGTTTTGTCGTTGGGTGCGGGACCATTGATTGGCCATCCTCTCCCACTTCTGCCGTCTCCACACACCAATCAACACTGACCTTTTCTTTTTCAGTGTTCACGACTTTGCTCACGGTGCCTGATGGTGCGTACCTCGGTTCTCCCTTCTCCTCTTTTCCTACATACCGCTCCCTCCCCATATCATCCTTGGGCTACAACCGATGCCCGTTCTCGTTCTCTTGATCTTTCAATCGCACGAATTCTGGGCTCGTCCTTGCTTCTTTCCATCTTGTATCTTCTCCCTTCTTACGGCGATGTTCTTTCCTACATTGAACCTGAGACTGACGGATCAGTAGGCCACAACGCATCAGTAGTCCACGACACGAAGCCTCCTGTCATTGAAGACGACATACGTGCCCTCAGGAATGCCGGACCATCAAGAATTGGAACGAATGAGGTGGGTTGGTTCAATTTTCATCGGAGAGGCCTTGAAAGTCGCACAACTGCCCTGCTAACAATCACTTCGACCACCAGACAACAATCTACAAAATCCTGACCGGACGCACGCACGCGCAACTCATGGAGATCTGTAGGTTCTACCCCACCATGGTGACGACACAGAAGAGCACGCCGACCAGGAAAACATTGAGTCACGATTTGAAGTCAGAGTTGTAAGTTTTTCTTCCTTTAACCCTCTCCTCTTGGGCTCCGGCTTTTGTCGACGAAGTCCGTGCTCGATCGCTTCTACTCTCTTTTCTCCCTCGATCTCGCCGTCCGCGGTTGTCAATGTGTCCAAAAGTTCGAAGAATGCTGAATGACCACGCAGCTCGGGCCACGGGCGCAACGCACTGCTGCATCTTGTCGCCGGCGCGGAAGTCAATCCGAAATACGCGGACTTGGATCCCATGGTGAGTTAGCTTTGCTTCCACTCTACGGTGCCGATTGCTTGGCCGGGTTTTCTTCGCTCTACGGAATGGAGCAAGATCGAGATGATGGGGATGTTCTCGTGGACTGGTAGACTGACTATTTTTCTCTACAGGCCGTCCGCGACGCAATGCTGCTGGAGGCCTCGATGACGGGCCTGGGTACAAACGACGAGTTGCTTATAATGCGGTGCGTTCATTTTACTACGTCTTTCTCCGTCATATTCTTCCCTGGTGGTGTTCGAACGTGTGGCACGTGCGGTTTCTCGGATTGAAGCCATCCCAGAGAGTCGGACCCGCACTACCTCGCTGTTACTCTGTCCCCCTTCCGTTCTGCTTTTGTCCCTCCTCATCCCGAACGAACATTCATCAATCCACCACACAGCATCCTCCGTGCCCACTGGCACCGCCCGCGAATGGACGCGATCGCGGTCACATACAGCAAGACGCACAAGAACAAGACGCTCAAGCAGCGTGTGAAGGGCGAGACGAGCGGCCCGTACAAGAAGCTACTGGTTGCGCTTATCGGTAAGCAGCAGGATGATTAGCCGGGTGATGAGGATGAGGACTTGTGTGTTTGCTCCATGTACATAGCTGAAATGGGTGGGGGAAAAAAAGAGGTAGGTAGGTAGGATTACACGGCACGCTCCCACTGAGGAACGCCGGGGCGCAGGAGGTATCTGAATGTGCAAAAGGTCATTAGCCAAGCAAAAAGCTTCAATAGCGGCACACAGCAGTTGAGTTTTACGTTGATGGTACCGCGGTGTAGTGGGAGGTTGTGGGCGATGGGAGAGGGATCAGCGGGCCGATAGATCGCTTGGCGTCTGTAGCGCATTAGGCGCCGCCTCGAGGCATCAGAGAAGAAATCGCACCTTGTCTCTGCACTTCGTCGTGCACTTTGCTGTTTTCATTGCTGGTCTTGCCGTCTCCATCTGGTGATTGGAGCACGATTCGACACCCTTTGCTGCTGCTGTCCCCTGCTGAACACTGCTGTCCAACCTGCTGTATCGAGATCCACCAGACGATCTGGCGGATTCAAGTGATTCCGACGACGACAAAGAGAATCCGATACCTTCGTCGCCAGAACCTTTTGCTGCTGCGGTCAATTACCGACACAATCTTCACGGACCCGGAGGTCGATTCATTTCGGCCAAATCGAAAGCTGCGACGACGACAGCATCAACCCCACGCGCGTACATCGACGACGACGACGAGATGGTGGAGGAGAAAATGTTTCATGGTGATGGCAAGGACGGTGAGAGCCCCCACAATTTCAAGAAGCGGGTTATGCAGCGCTTCATGGGGAAGGGGATGGATGACGAGGAGAAGATAGAGGCGCTCGGGCTCGGCATGGCGTCCGGGAGTCCTGCGGACGTCTGGTTCGATGAGCGCAGCGCGGCGGAGAAGGCTTCATGGTCCGCCATGTCCAACGCGTTCGACCTGAAGTGGCCGAAGCGTGTTGCGCTGAAGCGAGTCGGTCAAGACGCGATTGACGACTTGCAGGCAGAGAAGTTGAAGCCAGAGGATATTGGGAAGCGTGTGAAGCACGGAGGAGTGGAAGAGTTCGGGCACGTCGTTTGGGCGCGCACTGTCACGCGGATTGCGGCAGATATTCCCGATCCCAATGGTCTGTTCATCGGGATCGTGATCGACAAGCTGCCGGTGGTCATGCAGGATCTCCTTGGTCCAGGGACGGTTTTTTCGTCCTGGGGTGTCTTCGAGCAGGCCATGATTGACATTAAGCGGGCCGCCATCGTCAGCGCATTGGCGAAGGAGGCTCGACTGGTCGAACTCGCGGCGGTGAAGCCATCGCGTCACGCCGTGACATCCCGGATCCTGCCGGTGCAACCTCAGCACTTCGCACCCCAGGGATACCCTGGATACCCTCCTTTTCCCCAGCCCCAACCCCAGCAGCCTATCGTCGCTCCTGCTCAGCAGCAAGGCCAAGCGCAGCAACGTGCCTTTCGTCCCGATTCGGAGCGTCTCGTTGACCTTCTGAAGAATGTACCGCTGCACCATCCTCCTACGGACGCCGGGCGCGCCGCATACGGGCAGCTCATCAGCGACTGGCATGCTCGTAACGGAAGCCGCGGACCGAACGAGCTCCGCCCGTACCCGCTCACTCCAGGAACCGCGCCGCTCGATTCTCGCGGTGAATGTTTCAATTGCGCGTTGCTCGGCCATATGACAAATGATTGCCCAAACCCCGCTATGCCGCCTCTCGAGAAGAAATGGCGCCAAATTGCAGCATCCATTCGCAACGGAGCCAACGGCATTCCGCGCCGCAGCACCGCTGATTCCGCAATTCCCATCCAGTATGTTTCGGCACCATACGGCGTCGATCCCAATGCCTACCAGTACAATCCATCGTGGTATTCCCCATACAATCCTCAGTACAATCCCGCTCACTACGATGTAAACGACCAGGGAAATGGCCAGGGGTCGTCGAACTAGAGCGTGCTCGTTCGATGACCCGTGATCATATTTCTGCTCAAGATTCAATGGTCCCCGAGTTCGCGGAGGCTCGGCTTGGGGATGTCATGGCGCCCGAATTCGCATGTACCCCGGGTAGCGGGGAGGGAGCTCGACCTGGAGACGATGGGGTTATCCCAGACACGCGCATGTACTATCAGTCCGAAATTCAACCCTTTGACTTGTACGGCGTGAGCGATTCGGAGAGGAAGGGAAAGGCGGTGCCTTTTGTGCACAACATCGCACTTATGGGCCCTGGAGGGGAAGTGGTCCGAATACGGAGCGTGTTCGATGACTGCGCCATGGTCGGTGCGATAGACAAGACTGTTTTCAACCAGATCCGGCACCGTCTATCACCACTGGCGCCAACGGACCGGATTTTGCGCATGGCCAATGGGCAACTGGTGCCGTCAATTGGCACATGGACTGGGGTCGTGAATGTGGATGGGCTACAGCGGGAGGGAACGTTTGAGGTTTTCGATAGTGGAGGGGCTTGGGCCCTTCTGTTTGGAAAGCCGTTGCTTATAGCGTTCGAAGCCGTGCACGACTACAAGTCCGATGTCTTGTGGTTGCCGCCGAGTCCAGGGATGCAAAACGGGAGAACTCTGCAAAATCAGTACCTCACTCGCTCAACGGAAACGGGCGAACTTGTGGGTCTCACTACCGATATCAAACAGCGCACCAAATTCCGAGGGGGCCCGTGCGCATCCCCCTCGAGGCGAGTCCATCTGAAAAAAATAATTCCTGATGAACGGGTTGACCAGTCGGGGACGCAGGGCCTGCAATCACCGGAGGTTGAGTTGGAGGCGCATGTTGGGCATGTCGTTCAAGAGCGCATCAAATTTCGAGGGGGTCAATGCGCGTCCCCTTCGAGGCGAGTCCCTTCTTCACTGGCTTCCATTCCAGAAGAGCAGGTTGACGAGTTGGAGGCACAGGAGACGTATAGGCCTGCGAAATGGACCAGTCGGCGCCAGCGGCGCAAGACTGTGAAGGCAAAGTACGCTGTTGATGAGCCGAGTTTTGCAACGATAGTGGAGGTTGAGGAGGAGGAGGAATTAAAGGAATCCGACGCGAGTGACGTCGCACGGGGGAGAAATGTTCAGCCCCCGTCGAGGCGAGTCTTGGATCCTCCTCTTTGTGACGTAGAGCCAGATGACCAGCCACACATTTCCAAGCCAACCTTTGCCCCGCCGTTAACTAGCGCTGGTGTACCGCGGAAAAGCAGGGAAGAGCGAAGCGCATGGCGTGCGACTCACCCAGATCTTCCAACGGCAAAATCGAAGAGAGCTTTCCGCAGAATTCTTCAAAAATATCGCACAAAAGAAGCTTGGTGCACGCACAGGGTGATAAAGCGCACAGACGCGATGGGGGATGAGAGTTCCCCCACGAGGGAAGTCCCGCCTCACATGTCCTCCGATGCCGCACTTCGCAATGTTGACCCTCGATTCCATAGTCGCATGGGCCCGCAAGTCTGGATGCTGGACGCGAGTCCGAATCCAGGTGTTGAGCAGCCCGCAATGCCAAGCATAGCGGATCCATCTATTCTCACGCGCAAAACTGAACCCTTCCTTCCTGCACGTGTAGACGCAATGATGGCGGAGATTCAGATGGGCACAGACCTCACGGAGATGCAGCGCGCGAAGTTGGAGCTCACGTTGCGCTCTTTCGCAGACTGTTTTGCCCTCTCAATGAGCGAGGTGATCCCTGTCGACGGTGCGGAGCACAAACTCAACATCCCTGACCGCAGTAATGCAAAATTCCGCACCAATCCGCACCAACGGCCGCTCACCACACCGCAACGTGTTCATCTCAACGGAGCGATCGACAAAATGCTCGACGCAGAAATTATTGCGCCAATAAACCACCGTGATGTCAAGTGCTGTGGTGCAACCACCCTGGCGAAAAAAGCACACGATGGTGCCGGACTCACCTTGGAAGAATTACAGCACAAGGTGAATGACGAGTGTATTGCACACGGATTCCCTGCCGCATTCGAGGATCTGCCGCCGCGCGAGCCCGTCGATAAACCTGCGGATGTTGCCGAGCAGAAATGGCGGATCTGCCAGGACTTCGACGATCTCAACAAAGTCACTGAAGTCCCGCCCATGCCGCAGGGTGACATTCGACTCAAACAGCAGCGTCTCAGCGGGCACAGGTGGCTGAATATGTTTGATTTTGCATCGGGATTCTACGCGTGCGCCATCACCGAGGACGACCAACCCTACATCTGCTTTTATGTTGAAGGCCGCGGATTCTTCAAGTACCTGCGCATGCCTTTTGGCCTGACAGGTGCACCTTCCACATTTGCGCAGATGACCGCTGACGCACTGGGAGATCTGGTCGGGACATTGTTCGAGCTGTTTGTCGATGACGGAGGCATGGCGGGTGACGATTTTGACACCATGCTGCAGAACACGGTCAAGCTACTTACCCGCATACGCGAGAAGAAACTTTCACTCTCTGCGTCAAAATCTGGCTTCTTCCTCTCGAGTGCAGTCTTTGCAGGTGGACGAGTCGGCAAGGACGGGATTGCCCCAGACTTGTCGAAACTCACCGCCATCGTCAACTGGGAGCGCCCTGCTGATATTCAAAATCTGGGTGCATTCACGGGTTTGACCGGTTACTTCCGTAGCTTGATCAAGGGCTATGCAGCTGTTGCACAACCACTGACAGACCTCTGTCGGAACGTGCAGATCCCCCAGTTCAAAGGGAAGAACGCCTATCGCAGGGCAATGCGGGCTTTCCCGCTTGCAGATTTTTGGAAGCCGGAACATACTCGCGCGTTCCTGCAACTGAAGGTAGCATTGACCAGCGAGCCCGTTTTGAAAGGCCCCAAGTTTGATGGCACACCGTTTATTGTGACAACAGACGGGTGTCAGAAAGGGCTCGCTGGGATGTGCTCTCAACGGTTCACAACTGTTGGTGCTAATGGCAAGGATATTGTTAGGATCCATCCCGTCGCGTTTGCGTCAAAACGCACTTCCACGTCCGAAGAAAAGTACAAACCATTTCTTCTGGAATTTGCAGCGCTCAAGTTCAGCCTCGACAAATTTTCGGATTTTGTCTGGGGATTCCCTGTGGAGGTAGAGACGGACTGCCGGGCATTGCGCGACAACCTCAGCAACGACAAACTCAATGCGACACATTCTCGCTGGCGCGATGGAATTTTGGACCATCACATTGTCGATGTGCGCCATAGGCCAGGCCGCCTGAACCCCGTGGCCGATGGCTTAAGCCGTCAGTACGTGGGCCGGGAGGTTTGTGCTGGTGACGGGCACGAATGGACAGTCAGCGAAGATTGGGAGGCTCGTACCGGGCTAGCCCATGATATCTTTGCGATAGAGGAGGTAACGGAGACACCAGAAGCTGCGGGTATGCGGAAGCGCTTCAAGGACGAACACATATTTCTAGAGGTGGTGGAGGCGCTTTTGGAGTTAGATCACGGTAAAAGTTTGCGGGAGCGCAAACGAGCGCGCCATCGGGCCAAGGGCTACATGATTGCAGATGGAAAGCTCTGGCGTGTTGCAGGTGGGAGATCGATTCGCGCTGAGGCGCGGCAGGAGTGCTTGACGAGATTGGAGGCAAAGGAGATGGCGTGGGATGTTCACCGTAACAACGGGCACTTCGGGCGCGACATGATCAAGGTACAGTTAATGACCAAGATCTGTAGCCCGGCACTGGACAAGTCGATCATGGAGGCCATAACCGGGTGCGGTCGATGCAAGAGTTTTGGAGCTGCGCACATCCACTCCTTGCTCGAGCCGATCACAAGAAGGCATCCCTTCGAGCTAATGGTGTGCGATACCCTTTCAATGTCGCCGGGCAAGGGGGGTTTTAAAAAACTCAGCCTTTACATGGACGTCTACTCACAACACCTTTCGGTCAGAAAGCTAAAAACCGCGGCCAGCGGTTCAACCACAAAGGCCGGCCTCGACGATAATTCCAGCAAATTCCCTCCCCCGGAAACGTTGATGTGTGACGGCGGACCAGAGTTTGACAACACTGTTGTGCGAGCGTGGTGCGAGTCCAAGGGCACCACACTCCATATTGTCCCGGCGTACTCACCGTGGGTTAATGGGCTGCTGGAGGGCATGAACAGCAAGTTACTTGGACGGCTGAAGCGTATGTGCGCACCGGATCTCGGTGAAGACGAGTACGAGGCGATGACAGCCACTGACTTGCCGAAGAATTGGCCCGACCATTTGGACGCAGCTGTTGAGTACTTGAACAACCGCATCCTTCCTAGCTTGCGCTACTCACCCAACGAGCTTCTATTCGGGCTTGTCATAAACACGCCTCGCACAGAGGCAACCCTGGCCACTTCAGCATTGGAGCCAGAGGATGTTGCAATCCAGATGGCTTACGTTGATCAGCAGCGGGTGGACGGGTACTCACAGATTCTCGATCACGCACAGAAGCGGAAAGCTATCTTTGACAAGAAAGTCACAGCGCGGGCTCCCAAAGAGGTGATATTCAAAGCAGGCTGGCTAGTACAGGTGTACCGAAGCGACCTCGATTATACCTTCAAGACGCAGCGGAAAACAGAACCAAAATGGTCGGCGCCGCGCCGCGTCGTCAGCCGAACCCGAAATTCGTACAAAATTGAGACGTTAGAAGGCTTACCTATTTCAGGACGGTTTAGCTCACGGCGACTGCGCCGGTTCATTCCAAGGACAGGGACCGCACTTGCCGAGGTACAAGAGGCAACGGAGGTGGAGCTGGGGATCCGGGAAGATGAAGACGACAAGCCGCCTGTGGCAGAAGGCTCCGATAGCGACTCGGACAGCGAGGATGATGAAGACAGTTTTTTCGACATAGAGGAGCGAGAGGTTGAGGCGGAAAGCAACGAGGACGTTGCTTTAGAAGGGGGTGGGCAGATGTAGTGGGAGGTTGTGGGCGATGGGAGAGGGATCAGCGGGCCGATAGATCGCTTGGCGTCTGTAGCGCATTAGGCGCCGCCTCGAGGCATCAGAGAAGAAATCGCACCTTGTCTCTGCACTTCGTCGTGCACTTTGCTGTTTTCATTGCTGGTCTTGCCGTCTCCAGCGGTAAGTACCGACGTCTGCCCCAGCTCAATCGCAGCTCCGAAAACCGTGGCGACGACGACGACGGTGTCGTACATGAAATGTACGCTGGGCGATCCTTGCGATATATGTCGGTGGGGCTGTGGGACTGCTTGACACTCAATATATTGGGGGACGAAGACTCGGCTGAGGACATATCTCACGAACCGGAAGGAGCCCGGTGCTGACGGGCCTGCCAGTCAACGGTGAACTTCGAGCGGTCGTTTGGGACTCGTGCTGCTGTGTAAGAGGCGCTGAGTCCGTGGATGAACGTCAGAGCGCATAGAAGTCGTCTCCGCGCCGCCATACTATTTTCTTCATGAGCTTGTACATACGCGTCGGAGGCAAGTCGGAGGATGTTCCGGTTGCGACCAAGGTCATCGGCGTAATGGCCAGTTGCGAAAGACGGATAACTTTCCGTGATGGCCGCAACGTCAGCAACATTACGCTAGCCCTGCCTTTTGTTCTCAGCCGCATAGCGCGCCGGGAAGCTAGCCGCACCAAACGGTGGCCCGCATCGCGCCTCGTAGCCAGTGAAGGCATAAACGTCGGTCACTGCGCGGGGTGTAATGCCTCCAAAAACGGCCGTATAAGAGCTGGCCGGCGTGACGAACGTGTTCACGCTGCTTTCGCTCGATGGATACGGAAAAAATCTCAGATTCCTCCTCAGATGACACGAAGGAGCATCTCGCGCTCGCGGAGTCCCAGATACTCACAGGGCGCAAGTTGGCAGTGGTGTTTTGCGCAATGTGAGTCATTCTCCCGTGTTAATTCTGACGACTCTGACTTCTGGACGCGCAGATTACTTTCGACTGTCCTCATTGCGCTAGATCAAACCATTCTAGGCATCTAGTGTACCGCGCAGTAAAGAACTCAGCTAATACAAGCACAGCGACGGCCCTTCCGCGTATTGCATCTGTATGCCTATCTCATTCTCATTCGCATGCAAATGACTGACGCCGCTCAGGACTTCGGCTCCTTCCACCTACAAGCATGGATGTCAGACTCGTACTTACTCGCGCAAACCGTATTCCTCCTGATTCACGGGAAGCTTCTGCGCATCTTCTCCGCGAAATGGGTCCTTGTCGGTGGTATCACTCTCTTCGGGATTGGATCCCTCGTGTGCGGGGTGGCGCAGAATGTGAACCAGATCATAGCAGGGCGCACTGTCAGTGGCATGGGCGCCGCCGCAATCTGTACGCCACCTTTTTGCTTCCGCCATGATTCGAGAATCTGATTGCAATGCCTCTGCCCTCGAAGTTGTGTCCATGCTGCAGGTGATATCGCAGGCGACGCGTCTCCAGGACCGGCCGCGGCTCTTTGGGATATTCAGTGCCCTATATGGTCTCTCGTCTGTGATCGGGCCGCTCATGGGGGGTGCATTCGTGGATCATGTTACTTGGGTCAGTTTCTCCTCAGTACGCTTCGTATAACCCGCTAACGAGAACATAAAAGCGCTGGGTTTTCTACATCAACCTACCCATCGGCGGCATCTCCCTCCTGGTCGTTTTGGTCTCACTCCCCAACGCGCCGCCGCTAGGGTCCGATCCCGCGACTCGTTCACCCAAAGCCCTCATCAAACAGGTGCTGCACATGGACTTCATCGGCGCCATCTTGGTCTCCGCGTCCGTAACCTGTCTGGTCATCGCTCTCCAGTGGGGCGGGAACACCAAGCCGTGGGACGACGCAGCCGTCATCATCGTGCGTGCATGTTTCTCTATCCTTCAGGAAGAAATCTGTATTGATGGTTGAATCGTGTGCAGTGCTTCGTGTTTGCCGGCGTGACAGCGATTGCGTTCGTTCTCTGGGAGCGATACCTTGGTGACGGCGCGCTGGCGCCGATGAGCATATTTAAATCTCGTTCGGTGTACGGTGCCATGGCCTGCGCGTTCCTCACGCGGTTCTCGCTCCTGCTGTTTTCCTACGTGCGTGTAACCCATTATGGATTTCGCATCGCCGTCGTAACCTCGTGCGGTGCAGTACCTCCCCATTTTCTACCAAGCCGCGCGCCACAGCTCCGCCACGAGATCGGGCATCGACCTCCTCCCCTTGGTCCTCAGCTCCGCGCTCACTTCTTTCATCTGCGCGCAGATCGTCTCGCTAATTGGATATTAGTACGTCCGCCTCCCTCATTCTTTTCTTCTGCTTGCTACCCTCTCCGAACCCTCTCAAACTTCCCTTTCCACCTGTTGAACACGTTCTTACCTATCATCGACAGCTGGCCCTTCCTCGCCATCGCCCCGGTCTTCCTAGGCCTTGGCTCGGGACTTTTGTACTCGCTCGAGGTGGACACGCCCGAGGCCCGGTTGGTCGGGTTCCAGATTTTAGCGGGGATCGGCATCGGGTTGGGGCTCCAGAATTCGCTGTTGGTTCTCTCGTGCGTTTGCCCTACCCTGGCATATCCGATGGTGCCTTGTTGAAGTCCGGAGATACTGAATACATATCACGAATGCAGAGTCGAATTCAAGGACCAACTAAAGCTCGTGGGGCAGGCGATGAGCATGGCTTCTTTCTTCCAGGTTCGTATTCCACGTTCCTTCGCGCCCGTTTAGTTGTTTTTCTTGATCACACCTATAGTTCTTAGGCGGCACCCTCGGCCTCGGCGTCGCAGAACCAGTCTTCGCCTCCGAGCTCACAAGGTACCTCCGTGTCTACGCCCCCGACGCCCCGCTTTCGATCGTGCGCGAGTCCCCGACCGCGATATACACGGCGCTCCCCGCGGAGATGGTTCCTGGTGTCGTGAAAGCGTATACCGCGAGCTTGAAGATCGTGTTTCTGTTGGGCGTGCCTGTTGGTGAGTCGTGTCGCTGAGCATTGGGGATATGGATATGTGCAGGCCGTTGACGTGCGATATGCAGCGGTCCTGGGCTTGGTCGCCGTCGTGTTCATCAATAATTTGAAGATTGAGAAACACAAGCCTCTAGCGGTAGCGAAGGAGCAGGAGAAGGAGCCCTGAATGAGGGGGAGGGATTATTTACGAGTAGAATCCAAGTCACCGTATAGAGTCTGTTTCATTCAACCTTAACTTTCATTTCGAACTTGAGCGGAATTCCCTATTACATGTGAACTCTGCCACGAACTCTTAGTCATTATGAACAGACGCAACTTTTTGAAGCTGGCGTTTCGTTTGTTGTAAGCTGATGTACCTAAACCGAGAGGCAGGCTTGTGGTTAGCGGGCCAGATGCCGAAAGAGTGCCGCCATCATTTATTATGACAGGCTGTCTGCTTCCGCCTTCCTTCCATACCAAGCCACAGAGAACGCCAGCGACGTATGGAACCCAGTCCCTTGAGCATTGAAGAGCTCCTCGAGCATTGCATCTCGTACCTCCGAGACTCGCCTCGCGACTTGATGGCCTGTTTGTGGCCTGTGCTTTGGTTTCCCGTCTTTGGGTGTTCGCAGCCCAGTCTTTTCTCTTTCAGGAGCTTTCAGGCCCCTCCGATATTCAACAACCGGTCGACTGGGATAAACGGGCTCTGGACCCGCCTCCTCGAGACACTCGACACCTTCCCGCACTTAGTTCGACACGTCCGACATCTTGACATCCGGACAGACACCGGCAGCGCGACGCTCTCCCTTATCTGCGGTTTCCCATTTACGCATGTACAGCGTGTTAAGCTTGCATATGTAGACCTGGCTCCAGATGGTCTGGAGGATTTGCAACAGCTCTTCAGCCTTCCGGCTCTCTTGCTCGTGTACCTGGTCTGCATTTTCATTGAACGGGGGGAATTCATTCGACTATGGGAGCGTGCTTCTCCTACCATTCGACATGTCCGTCTTGACTGTGCCGAACGAACATCAGGAACTGCTCCCCCCGCAGCTACACATCTTCCCACTCTAGAAACACCCATCGTGCTGGACTCGCTCCACCTGGAATCGATTGGAACGCTCGACTATCGGTGGATGATGCAGCCGTGTCCCTTCGATCTCTCTCATCTCAAAGCTTTGGGGGTTGGCATGGACTCGCAGGTTCCGTGGCAAAATTTCTTTCCCATTGTACAAACGATCGAAGGTCTCATCATTGCTTTGAAGGTGCGTACGTGATCTACCCTCAGGCTATCTTCTCCCGACCCAGCCATGCAGCCCTCTCACACCGCACCGACGCTACCCCACTTGTCCTGGTTTCCCAACCTGTCCTTCTTGCACGCTGATCTGATTGTCCCCTGGGACATTGGGATGGCCCGGAACAAAGCACTGGCCTTGGCTGAGCAGCTCTTCTCCGGAGTTGGCCCTACCAGTGGCATTCGTACGATTGTCATCGGCCTCGATTTCAGCAACAGCATGAGACCGCCCCAGGAGAAGCAAATGACGAAGAAAACACTCTGCGAGAGGCTCGATTTTACACTGTCGAGTCTTCCCCTACCCCAGGTACCTACTGTGGAGCTAGCACTATATGCTGAGCTCTACGAAAATGTGAGGCCATACTTCCAGCGCCTGGACTCTCAAAATGCGGTGCGTACTGCGAGTTTCCTCCTTGTTCCGGCTAACTTGACGGACAGCTTTATCGGACCGATCGGAGAAGTTGTTGGCGGTGGGAAGATAGCCTGTGACTTTCTTGGCAAGCCGGTTGCTCATTATTGAATCGACCTTCGCACTTGAATGAAATTGTTCCAAGACAGTGCTCATATAGGGACAGTGGCCGGCTTCGACAATAATGCGTCCAAGATACATGGCCGGATAATTGCCTTTTCCCTCCAAATTAATAAGTGGATTCAGGAATCAGCGGCGAGCCGACGAGGAACCCCAGCAAAATGCTGATCCACGGCGAGACGGCGCAATGTAAGGATGTTGGATGGGAAAGCGATGTGAAAGTGATGCAAACCATTCTGAAAGTTCGACTGCAACTTGAACTTCCGATCACGCAACACTAAAAAATCCACAAAGAATATATTCCCATCCCGAAAAGCATAAGGTTAAAACGTTACATGTACGCATATGTTCAAGCCCTTTATAGGAAAATCAACCCAGTATATCCCTATCTAAAAATCCGCAGAGTCCGTCCAATAGGTATACCAAAACAGATAAACGATGATGGTAGAGCAAACGATGGTGGTAGTAAAACGATGGTGAGTGTTCAAAGCCAGATGGAGCGGGTCTGCTGGATGGCCGCCTCGAGCAGGACGGGATCGACCGCAGGGTCGACAGCCTTCTTACCACCCTTACCGCCCGCGCCGCCGACGCTCACCGTCGCGAGGTCGATGGCGGGGGAAGGATCTCGGTGCAGTCCGTGAGAATGTTCTTGTTGATGCCCAGCAGACTCATCTTCTCGTGAGCGACGGCGTAGTCACGGCCCCTACAAATTAGTTCAATGAGCACATTGCGAAGGGAATGATGAGAGGGTTGTGCGCACCAGTCGTCTTGCTCGCCGATGTAGCGGCTGTATTCCTTGGTCGTGGTGGCGTTATGCGCAAAGTTCATGTCGCTGTTCAGGCGCAGCGTTCCTGCATAGAAGATACGATTAGCGGAGGCCCAACGGGACGGTGTGGTAGAATAAACTCACCAGGGGCAGCGACTGAGTTAGCAGTTTCGGAGTCTAAGGAGGCATCAGTTTCCGCATACAGAGAAGTGAGGGAATCGCGTACAAAAGCGCACGTCCCAAACGTCGACGGTAGAGTCAAAGGCGGGCGGCTCTTGCTGGGGGCCCACCAGCTGAACGTGGCGAGCCTTGCCCGTCGAGTGCGCGCCGATGAGTGCCATGAGATCGCGGACGCTGAGTCCCATGTCCGCGAACCGCGCCGTCAATTTGGGGACGGGGTCGTCGGGACTCGGGAGCATGCCGTGGGGCGCGTGGTTCTTGGGTGCACTGCGTCCGACGTACGTATTGATCATAGGACCGCCTGGGCAAGCGAGCTAAAAAGAGAGGCCGAAATCAGCAAAAATGTCTTGACAGAAAGACGTGGACTGGAACGTACGACACCGAGGACGCCGGCGAGCTTGAGTGGGGCGTTTGTCAGTCTGTGAAACATCAAACGAGTATAGCTACTCACATGGAGCACGTCGCCCGGAGACACGCCGAATTTCTTGGGGAGGGGCTTGAGCAAACCAACGATAGTCTGCAGGCCGTTGTTTTCCGGCCGCAGCACCTCCTCAGGGTAACTGGGACATTATCAGCACCCAGATAGAGGATGGAACAGAGAAAAAAGCTTACACCAGCAAAGAGCCGTCCGAAGCTCCGTTGGACAGCTTGGCGGCTTGCCTCTTGAGCGAAAACGGACCTGCATGAATAAGTACATTGCAGGGAACCACGGAGGACTCATGCGTACCGGCGTCGTGGAAAGCCAAACGGACTGAGGCGCGTGCAGCGTCGTTGCAACGCCCTGCAGATGGAGGACGCTCAGTATCAGATAGATCGAGGAGGATGGTGGGCAGCGTACCGTGATAAATCCCCCCCATGATCGCATCGCGGACAGCATACCAGGGCGCACAGACAGGATTCTTGACGTTTGCCACAGTCGGGATCGTGGTGCCTCCGGCACCGCCCCCCTCGGCGCCGCCTTCTCCGCCGCCACCGTGGCCACCCTTGCGCTTCACCTCTGCGGGGCTCCCCGACGCAACCCCAAGTAGCAAGAAGACGAACAGAGGCACGGAGGAGAAATGCATGTTGGCGACAGAGGCGAAGGAGGGAGGGTCGAACAAAAGAGAGTGGGGGTGGGACCTGGAAATGAGTGAAGACTTGAGCAGCGTTTTATACCTGTGCAGTTAGGGTTCAGGAGGAGGATAGTTCAGGAGAAGAAGGGGTTCAATCGCGTTGACGAAATTAATTTGTTAGCGTTGGACCTACTACGTTCACGGACATAAAGCACACCGTTATCTCCCTCTACGGGTCGCTGGTGCACATTCGCAATGATAGAACCTGGGATCTCGGCACTCCAAGGACTCCAGCGGCTTGGACTGTGAACTCTCCTTGCGAATACGGATACTCCAGGAGCTGTGTTCCTGTTAGGTGTCTGTCAGTGCGAATTTCTATTCAAGAAAGGGTCATCGCTGGCGGGTGCCTTTCTTGGCCCTTCGCGCAGCCTGTTCAGTTACAGCTCTTGGCAAGGATCGGACGTGTAGGGGTCGCCTTTGGCCCAGGAAAACATGAGAGGTAAGAAGTGCAGAGCGGCTGGTTCGTTCGAGCTTCGTGGTATTGTTTGTGAGAAGCATTTCGTTCCGCCGTTCATTCCCTTGCATAGCTCGGTGGCCGGCGTTGCATTCGAGGGTACTTCTTGTACACGTTCAACGGACAATAAGGCACAGAAACAAACATCAGAGGTTGAGGTTTAGGGGTCAAAGGGCGCCCTAGTAGGGATCGAAGGGATGCAGGGCACCAAGTGGTCAGTATCCACCGGGTGTGCGCCCGAGATAACACAGAATACGGATGGAAATTGTTGCGCAATAGTGGGGAACCAACTTGAAAGAACCAGAAAGAAAGCAAAAGAAAGCTTGAAGAAAGTGGAAGAAAATCGCATGGACTTGGCATGGACGATCGCCAAGGAAACTTCAGAAAGCTGTGTCCCATCAGATCAGGCGTGGCTGGGACCTCCGATTTTCCCCGAAACGACAAACGGACGTTGGACGTGTTTACATAATGGAACATGATTATTTATGGCGCTACATAATGGAACATGATTATTTATGGCGCTACACACCTAAAACTCGCTGTCCCTGCGCCAGAGCGTGCGAAAACTGCCTGTCGTCAGCGAGAATTGAGTTGAGAAACATGAACTCGACGTCAATTCCAGAAAACATGCACGGCGTTGCCTCTATTACGCCGTTGCCGTTTATTCCCGCGGGTGAGGTCGCCGAAGCGGTTCGCTGAGGCAGCGGTTGCATATTTCCCGATGTGGAACTTTCTCGCGCGTTCCACTTGTCCAACATGCTCTGCACGAGGAATGCACATCGGTTCGCTGCGTGCTCGAGCCCACATGCTGCGCCGCGCAAGGTCGTGATGGTCTTTGCGAGCAGGAGATCGCTCGCGCCAAGAAGCTTACTATTAGGACTCAGGCGCAGTACTAGGAACTTGACGCCGACGAGGTAGGCCGCTGCAAGGGCGATGATGTGGAAGTAAGTGTCCGGCGCAGTGCGGACGCGCGTCGTCGGCAGGGAGATAAAGACGACGAGGAGGGCTTCGCCAGTCTGGAGCATGTCGCGCCCCCATGCGGAGAGAACTTTCTCGCCAGCGCCGAATGGCATAAATTCGTCGTGCCATGGCTGTCCGATGGGGATCTGTGGCAGGGAGCTACGCGCCTCCCAGAAGGCGTGATATAGGGCGAGCAGTCGGCAGCCACCATGTGAGATGTGAAGAGCCTGGAAGTAGAATCGATCTGTGTCGAGGACAACTGATACTTGGCGGGTCAGAAATTGCAACATAGAGGTATTTTAACCGCACCAGACAGGGGCAGCAAAAGACGTTTTTCGTGCCTCATGGCCTCCAGTACGCTGAGTGTGCAATTATTCCCAAGTTCCATGTCTGAGCCAAGAAGGCGTACCTCTTCATATCCTGCGTCCAGTCTTTTCTGTCGGATCCCAAGCACACTGCGGTGCACTCCTCGAAAAGATCAAATTGACGAGCAACAAGCCCAAGCCGCAAATCCCGAAAGTCTGACTGGGCGTTTAACAATCGCGGGAATTCTACGAACAGGTTATCTTCCACAGTTCGACAGGATGAGGGCCCATGCCGCGTCCCGAGACACAGCCTAGGTGAACAAATTCAGTTGCAGCACGCGCGTCAACACTTGGGCAAACCCCACATGGATTCTGTGAGAAATAGAGGGGGACGAGGGGGAGAGACCGCTATGGCGGCTCGACACAGACACAGAGGGACGCGGACACAGACACAGATGGGCTCAGATGGACGCGTGAAGCAAGCAGACGAAAGATCTATTGATGCGCGAATGCGCATCAGTGCCGTAGCACGCCAAAGCAAACAAGTAATTCTAACACTCCCACCTGATGAGACGTGCAAGGCAAGAAAATAAAACCACAACTGCAACTCCCACCGGAACCAAATATCCGTCAAATCCGAACCGGCTCATCAACATCGCCAGGGTCACCGCCATCGTCGGAGTCGTCTTCGCCATAATTCTTGCCCCAAAGGTGAACCTCGTTGGCAGATTCGGCAGCAACGTGGGCGCGAGGTGAATTGCCGAGGACCCAATCCTTGATGTGCCTAGGCATGTCGTGAATGCACCGCGCCGCGATATGACCGGATCGACCACAGCGATGACAATGATTGTCGTTGGTGGGGTCGCACCAATGATATCCTTTGTCGTCCGTGGCGAGAGGGAAATTTCCACCGCCACCGCCACCGCCCGAACCATGTCCACCACCGTGACCATGACCATGGCCACCGCTATACCCATTTCCGCTGTTCCCACTGTTTCCGCTGTTTCCGCCACCAGCACCAACCCGTCTCCCACCCGAACTGACATTCAGATGACTCGCAGCCAAACCGAAGGTGAGATCGTCGTCCTCGTCCTTGACAGGAGGTTCAACGGTCGAACCGTTGAGAATCCCGATAACGTCATCGAGTTTCTGTTCGTCCTTGTTGGAGGTGATGGTGGTGCGGACAGCCGACCACGAAGAGTGAAGGTTAATGAGGAGGACATCAGTTGTCTCTACCTCACCGGGTTCGCATTTGAGACCCTTTAGAATTTTTCGGGCAGTCTTCACTTTGTTGATGTAGACATCAATAGGAAGGGATGGGTCGTGCACAGCGCGGTAGAAGTCCGAGCGGGCCTTAAGGCGGCGCGACATCGTAGACTTCTCGAAGCGAGCTACAAGTTTCCTCCAGGCAGCGAGCCCAGATTTTTCGTCCTCGATGTAGCTCTTGTAGTCCGAATGGACGTGCGAGTAGATGGTCCAAACCAGTTCGCCATCGAGAGTCTTGCTCTCGTCAGGGACAGTGGAGGTCGCCGTCGCATCGGCAATGTAAGCGGCACCACAACCACGAAAGAACATGGTCATGGTTTTACTGCCCTCGGCCCATGTCGCGTCGTCGAGATCGGCGAGTTTACGCAGACCCTCCAGAAGCGCGGAAGAGACCGGCATGATTGATGTCGGAAGGTGTCGGAAGAAGTCGACGGCGTGAGAAGATGGGGATGACGTGGACAAAGAAAAAAGAGTGCGAGGAATGAGAAGCAGAGGAAGCACTCGGAGGCCCAAAACCTGTGAGAAATAGAGGGGGACGAGGGGGAGAGACCGCTATGGCGGCTCGACACAGACACAGAGGGACGCGGACACAGACACAGATGGGCTCAGATGGACGCGTGAAGCAAGCAGACGAAAGATCTATTGATGCGCGAATGCGCATCAGTGCCGTAGCACGCCAAAGCAAACAAGTAATTCTAACAGATTCAGCATTTGTAAGGGCAATCCACTAGATATATGCGATAAGCCGCTATAAAATGGAATGGACTCGCACGCACCAAACGCGCCCGCTCGGACACCTGCACCATCTGTGTTGTGACTAAGTTGAAATTTCGCCTTCGCATTTCGTTTGCCACTGCGGAGGCCTCGTTGAGGCCGAGGTTCTTAGCCACACGAACTGCTGTCGAGATCATGGAGCGCGGATCCCATCCTTGTGTTTCTGGCGCCGCTCCAAAAGGCGCCCATAGAGACAGTATAAGTAGAGATTGAACAGATTCCAGGGATCCGGATGGGGCGCGGTCCGACACAATCTGCGCGACAGATTGGCGGGCCAAGGCTTGCAGCTGCAGCCGTACCTCGTTCCCATCCGCATGCTCAAAATGCCTGGCCGCGACCGCGCAGCATGCAATATCGACAACGAGATTTGGGGAATTTCGGATGGGCTGGAAGTTTAGCCACGGTGTGTATTGACTGTCGAACCTTCAGCGAAGTTCAACTCCCTGATTGGAGTGGGAGATAGAATGACGCACGTATCGATCAAGGATTCGATGCGGCTGGGTGACAAAATCGCGGACAGCGATAATCCACGGTCCACCAACTGCGGCGAGGTGGTGTCGAGGGAAGGAAATGTTGTAAGGTGCTGGATCGCCAGCATCGGCGCTGACCAATCAATCATGAGGCCCTCGAACACAAAAGACCACAGCTGAGGCTTCATGGTCTCCGTGTCTACGCTTGCGTTGGCCTGGGATGATGCAGACACCGGGGGAGGAGAAACCAGATGAGCCGAGGTGTGCACTTCCGTATGCACGTAGGAGCACCCAATTGAGAGCACTTTGCAACGATGGCACCGAACGGGATTACTGCTGTGATCTGTCCAGGTCTCAACGGTAACGCAAGCGGGGAACGGAAAGGCTTACCAAGTATCTCACATCGGGTTTTGTTTTTCCTGCAGGATGAGCACGCCTGGGCAGTCTTTGCACGTTTTGCCGCGCGCTGCATGGAAACTGGATGAGGAGGAGAAGGTGCATGGGGGCCCCAAGTCTCCTGCTTAAGTGAAAAGCGGAAGGAAGTAAAAGACGCTGACGTTGGCGGGGATGTCCTCCGCAAGATCCGACGCACCCGTCGGAGACACTGGCCCACTGCCAAAGGCGTCCGATCACGGGCGAGCACTACGAAAACTCCCGCAACTTCCGCCCTGGCTTTCTACTGGGATCCGGAACCCCTCAGGAGTGTAGCAGAGATTTTAAAGATAAGATTTTTGGACGAAACTTGTGCGCCACCGCGCGGCCAGTCAAAAGTAGAGGCAGGATAAAATTCAGAAAGCGCGTATCTACTCACAAGAATGTAGTGAACTTCGGTATCTGCGCAATGTCATTGCGGACGTCATCCTTCCAAGTCTTTTAATGAATGGAACAAGCAACTTGAGGAAACTTCCTGCGAAGATTGTGTCGAGGTGGCGTAGCGAGTGCATCGAAAAGTCGAGAGGTCGCATATCAGAACAGGAAGTGCACATCATCCTTCCGCCGGAGTGGTAAACTTCGTGTCCCTTTTTCAAGCGGATCATGGCATCCCTCACGACTTTATTCCATTGCTCTCTGTATTTTATCTGAATAACAAATCCGTCAACTATTCCGCGGTGCTCTGGAGTAGTACGAACCCAAGGCAGAAGAATGTGCGGTGGAAGCAAGGTCACAATGTCGAGGAGGGATATGTCGAATAGGAGGGGAGCAACTTCAGCGACAACGATGGGATAGTTAGCGGCGTACGAAAGAACCTCAGCGGCGTGGCCGGGCAGAAATTCCCTGAGACGCCGTTAGCGCTGGGATCAAAGGAATGTGGGGCTTTCATGAGACGAACCTCATGCGAAGATGACATATATTCATTGCCGAAAAGACCTGGTACTTTTCTGCCGCTTCCGCCAGTGAAGCGACCTCCGCAAAGGCCAGATCATGCAACGCCAGGGGGCGTCGAGGATATATGAACCGGGACAGCATCTCAAGAGTCGATGAGGATTCGGCCCAAAGAGGACAAATCTCTTCGTGAGTAGCGATTTCGGCGCGAGGGAAGCCTTCCGCTGGACCGGAAGATTACATTTGCATCTGGAGCGTTGACTATGGTCGGCAGTCAGAACAGGAAGAGAAATACAGCGATGCAGCGTACACAGGGTTGGAATTTCGCGACACGGTGGCGAGAAGAAAGATTCGGTCGCCGGGTCGGAGTTTCAAACCACGGTCACGTGGAGTGATTGATCGTTGCGTCGTGTGGCGCACGGGCCATCAAGAACCAGTTGTTGGGAGATTTGAGTTGGATTTGAGCCGGCCTTGCTACACTCGCGAGCGAACATGCATCGAAGGGCCTACACAGATCAGCCGCGCCGCGTGGCCCCTGGGCCACGCCCAGCAGAAACAGAACTGTCCACCTTTTTTCGCAAGTTCCTGCAAAGTTCATGCGTTCAACTTGTGCGAAGTGGTATGGTTAGAATTGAACAGCATTTTAGCTTGCGGCGTTTTCACCCCTCGAATAAAGATACAACAGCGGCAGAAGACAACGTCGGCCCGGCCATCAGGACACACCAAACCTGGTTGCTCATCTCTCGGTGCGGTGAACTGAGCGCCTGACGCGGCGGCTGAGGTGATTTCTTTGCTGTGGCCTCACGCCTCTCTCAATATTGTCTTTCCTGAACATCCCCTTTCAAAATTGTGGGCGACTCCACTGACAAGTTTCAACCGCGGGCATATTTGAATCCAGCCAATCTATTGTTTTTACCAACAACGTGTGTTCCATGAGTGTTGAATTCATCAAGGCTACTATATCCGTCTGGTAGCGAATGCTATTTGCCTGGCGTCTTTGTCGACGGAGAGCGGTGTATCCATAAGCAGAGATCAGCGACAATGAACAGACGTTGGACGTTGGATCTCTATGCGGCCTGATAGGCCCCCGGACACTACCTACTAACTACCTCCGATTTTTTTTTGGAAATTCCGGGACTTTTACTCTACAAAAATCAGCCTAGGGGGGGACTTTTACTCTATTTCGGAGCGATAATTCAAAAAAAAACTCCCGCGCTATTTTCCCTTCTTTTTCCCAGCCCCAGCGCTCTGCGACACCGTTCCAGCGCTGCTCCTGGGCACTGGCCCCGCTCGGCTTGCAGCCGGCTGGGTGCAAAATCTTGCTCCGACCAGCACTTTGCTCAAAAAAAAATTCTCGGGCACCCCAGTTTTACTCTGTGCCGGACCGGTAGCTCTCGTTCAGGGTTAGTTTTACTCTCTTTTGCGGACCTAAAATCACAAATTTGTGGAGTCACTTTTACTCTATTCCGGAGGTAGTTAGTAGGTAGTGTCCGGGGGCCTGGCCTGATCGACGTTCAACAACCTACCCACCGGAAACAGACAATCAGCTGCTGTCTCGCGTCGGAGAGCCGCCCACTCGCACCACGCGCCGCGCCATGCGAGCTTGAACGTAGCGAAATTGCGTGCAAATGCGAGATCGGCGCGCAACAGACAGATAACGACGCTTACGTGCCGCTGCCGTCGCATAGCCCAACACTCATGCCTCACGCACCCTAACGCACCCCCGTCGTCAACAGCTCTCAAGCTCCTGATAGTGATACATCTGCCAGGCGCTCTAACTCCGCGTTCCGGTCTCCGTCTCTGAATCTGATGGACAGTTGCGCATCGCGGCGGCGGCGCAAATGATATTAGGAGGGTAGTGTATCTACAATTAATTATTAACAGTATAAATATCGCGGCGGCTTTGGTTGGAAGGCGAAGGGCCAAGTGCGAAGTGCGAAAGTGGAAGGGAAATGGGGGTGAACGAACGAAAGAAGGAAAGAGTAGAACGAAGCGCGGAAAACGAATGCGCATGCACATGCGGGTACATATGTACGTACATACAAGTGGCGACGGGTCCTAGGTCCAAGAAATAGGGTCGTAATGTCCTCCAGGCATCATGATCAACGTCCCAATAGTTCAGTCGGCGTCTAGTCGAGATGCAAGATGCGAGAATGTCCGTGCCGGGTCAAGTCAAGGTCCAAGAAAGTAATCAGGTCTGTCTGTGTAGATTCAGACGATCGCGCCTTTTTCGGCGCCGATGTCGACTTCGTCCCAGGTGGATTTATCGTCCGACTCGGAGGAGAGGGACTTGACGTCGACGACGACTGCGGCGGGTGTGGCTGGGAAGAAGCGCGCCACGCCGCGCTGGCGCAGGAGGACGATACCGTGCACGAGCGCGAAGATGATGCACTCCGCGATCCCGATGCCGAGGATGTACAGCACGAGATGGCCAGTGCCGTGGTCGGGGTTCATGAACGTGTACGCTGGGGTGGGAGTCAGCGCCAAAATAACAAAATTTATCGACAGAAGCGCGTACCATAAAAGTGCTGGGTCGCGTATGTAATGTAGATGACGCCGACATAGCCCACGAGGAAAAGAACGCCGAAAGGGAGGAGGATCCATGCCGATGCGGGCGTGTTGGTCAACAAGATCTCGAAGAGCGCAAACACGGAGTTGAGGAGGTGCACAGAGATGGCGGACCAGGCTGTGAGAATTTATAATGAGGTCCACTGGAAATGAACCGAGTATGGAAAGATTATACCATCGAACCGGTCGTCAAACGTCGATGCGTCTGCGATGACACCCCAGAACACGATCGAGACCAAAATAGCTGACGTGAGGATGAACACCAACAAGAGCGGCAGACGATATCCGGGAACACTCACGATACGCCGTGATAGTTGACAAGAGGGTGAGATGCAAGAAGCGCCACGGCTTCGCCCACTGCTGCAGCGGGTACGCCTTTTGTCCATGGCGCGCATAGAGGGCGGTTTGGATCCCTGAAGCGAAGAAGTAACCACAGATCCCGCAGTAGGTTAAGTGAGTGAAATATGAGAAGAAGCTGGAAACGAGAACAATGGACGATTTTAGCTTTATGACCCTGGCGGGAGTGTCGCGAACGTACCTCTGTGCGTTTTTCGTCACGACGATACCCCAAACGATGCTGAAGACCAGGACAACAAAGGTGTAGCACGCCGCGGCAAGACGGATTGCGGCCAAGACGCGCGAGGAAAAGAAGGGCGACGTGACAAGTTTGTGATGGGGGTCAAACGAGTCCAAGTGCAAAAGGGTGGAAAGGGACTTCATGGCGAGCTAGCGACAATCCAGTGCAAAGGTTGAATGAAAGGAAGAAGAAAGGAGAGTCGAAACTAGCTCGGGGACGCCTTCGCACAGCGGGGGAGTGGTGGAAGAGAGGAAAGAGCCGGCGTTAAATATTTGACGGCAAGCTGTCTGCACATGCTGAGCACATGACTACCAACTGATCGGCAGGCGGAGGTCCCGAAAACGGCAATTAGCTGTCAAACATGCCGGAAACGGCAGACTTTCAACATTGGCACACGACCAGTTCAGAACAGCTTACCATGGGAGGCATAATTACATTCTGGGATGCGCGTTCAATCTGGTTCTTTCTTCGCATTCATAGGCTCTTTTTTCCGTTCCCCAGCGGGACATTTGGCTCCAGTAGAGGCTCAGTTACGCTCTGAAGCGGTGTCCACGTAGTAAGATTTTATATATACAACGGACAGAAGAGCCATATGGCGGAGACTAATAATGGCTCAGCTACCCGTAGTCCGCGTAGCGACTCCGCCAGCTACGGGTGGCAGTACGGGTGACCGTGAAACTGCAGAGCGGGCGAAACCCCGACGCGACCGCGCCACAGATTTAGTATAGATCAAGTTATGGGAAACGGGCGGTGTCTATCGTGTTCAGGCGTAGGAAGGTTGAGAACTTTGAGACTTAGCTGAGGCTCAGGAAAGTATCTGGGAATGAGTCACTCTGATCTTCAAGCTTCAGGCATTCGTTAAATCTCGCCAATCTATGACGCCAATCTCTGAAACGTCCTTGTCACCGCAACCCCACGGAGCAAGTAAGTATCTCTCATTGGAGACCGGCAATTCTCGGAGGGAGGTAGAACACGAGCTGTCTCCGTGA
The DNA here is from genome assembly GCA_029203975.1 of Mycena vitilis. Taxonomy (NCBI): domain Eukaryota; kingdom Fungi; phylum Basidiomycota; class Agaricomycetes; order Agaricales; family Mycenaceae; genus Mycena; species Mycena vitilis. The sequence goes on from JARGYF010000192.1 coordinate 92,740, forward strand.
GACAATGCGAGGCTCCAGGTTGATATATGCTTGCCTCAAAACCACTGCGTCTATATCATCGCGGGGAATTTTGAGTAGTTGTGTCTCACTGTCCTGAGTTTCTGTTGTAGCTTCAGTGTATTGAATCGACGACAGAAGCAATTAGATGCGGTCTTCATCGTACGGCCGCCATCCTACTCATTCCCGAGTCATCCGAGTCTGGGTATGGTCGCACAGCATAAGGAATAAAAGCCTTGCTAGAGAACTGTGTATTCAGTCCGGTGCCTTACTAGTAGCTCGATGATAGGTTACAGCTGTATGTCCGCTTCGCCTATTACCCACGACTGCTTGCTGAACGACAGCGCCAGCTCCATGTCAATCAGAATGAGACGTGGTACATAGTCGTGAGTCCGCGGTTCGGGACGTGCTTCATCGAATGCAAAGTTGATCCGAATTACCTTGCGCAACGGACACTGGACAGTCAGCGAAGGGGCAGAAATTCTCTTCAGACGGTATCTCCGGGATCTGGATAATAGCATTCGCATCCTTCAGTCCGGCCATCCCGCGAACTGTGTATCAACCTTCTCCATGGGCGGGAGGCTGGGGATTTTGGCTGGTTGGTACAATTTTAGAGTCGTCCGAGGGATGTAAACATCGGTGACAAGGGGGATCTGCATTGCCACTGTGGGCGTAACAAGTGTTAGGGGTGTACTATTAGTGGGCGTCCGTTTTGCTGTGGGTGTCGTGTTCAAGTTGTCCACCGATGTTTTCACCCAGGTTTCTCACGGTACTTACGCAGTACAACGGCGCCAATTAGATCAATTCAACCACATGCCTTAGGCTCGTGTCCAGTTGTTCTAGGTCGAACAATGACGAGCAAGCAGAGTATTGTTGACTAGAACAATACTTTGCTCGCTCGTCATTGTGCACCCTAGAACGGCTGGACACGAGCCTACACATGCCTCAATTCTTCTGCATAAAATCAAACAGTTCGATTTAATTCGACACAGATACCTCTTCCGAGTCTCTCAACCTTGACTAGAACTCGTTTGTCTTGATACTCCAAAACTCCGCGGGTTGGAACTGATCCTCTAACACAGTTTGGTGACTCATTGAACATACTGTACAGGCGACGCTTCAAACCTTCCGTTCTCCTCGCTTGTCAGTGGGAGTCAAGAAGAGAAACTGCGCGGCCGTTTTCCTTGGTCTGGCTGGGTTGAACTTGAGCTAGAAGCCTCAGCTGAAGTTCAATGCAGCTGGATTTTTCAGGAGGTTGAAGGCATAGTATTCTGAAGGATGTCATAGAGTGAAATTACATCTGCTTGCCCGTCCGAATTCCTATTGGCCTCCGATACATTTGCTCAGATTGAACGTTCACCGGCTTGCCAGTTCAAAGGCCAGAGTTCAAAATTCCCCTCTATCACATTGTCCCTTGAGCATATGAGTACCCATCAGTAAAACGGGAAATTTTCCATCCGCGCCTTCGGTACTGCAAACATATGGCTGTAAGAGGTCGAACGTGTTGAGAATTCTTGTGAGTCTGAAGCATCATCATCCGAAGAATATACGTACGACCGCACATTGTACGGCTCGGGACCCTCACTTGAGGGCTTTAATCAGCCAGTTTTGTTGTATCGTACCGAGATGGAAGCAACGACGTACTACATGTCCTCGGTTAGGATCCAATCTAATCTGTCCTTTTGCGTCCAGACTTTGATCATGAGGTTGCGGCACTGCTGTGTGTCCGCTTCGCCCACCCACGAGGCCTGCGACATCGAGAATGTCGGCCTGATGTTCGGAGTATGCCCGGTCGCCTACACCAGCCATAAATGCTACGGACGTCGCTTCCTTCAACGTGCTTCAGCAGCACGGTATATATATGCCGCGGTCCTGCTGGGCCGGAAATCTCGGCCACAAACACGCCGATTAGGTGTGGGACAACCCGCCGGCGTAATCCTTCAAGAGCAATAGCATTCGTGCTCACTGCTCGATCGCCACTGCGTTCTCGATATACGTGAACCTATCAATGTGCTCGCTGTCAAGATAGACGGGGTTATATAGCCTTGCGACCAAAAGCTCTGCGGATATGGTCATTTTCATCGTCAAACTAGGGGCATCCAAGCGTCTGTAGCTGCGCTACCTATTCCGATCTATTACAGCATGCCTTACGGTAACGCGACGCGTGGATCACCACTTTGACTCCGACTCCGACTCCGAGAACCGCCGACAGCTCTTTTTCCGCGCCACGCTCTTTCTTTCCTCCCCCCAGTTGGGCGCCAACCCCAAGGGCCTCAAAGGCGTCCATCGAAGCACGCTGGAGCTTGGCGACTGGACGAAAACGATACCTTTTGACAGGCTTCAAATGACGACTCACAAGTCTTTGGCAATATCTCGATCTGTGCCAGCGTGCATCCTTTGTACCCTAATCTATGCCAACGTGGAAAGTCACTCGTCGACTAGCTGTTTTACTTGTCGTCGACGTAGCCGCGTGCGCCGCTCAATAGGTCCCTTCGCCAAGTTGTGAGTCGAGCTCAAGTCGAGCTCCAATTACCTCCCTTCTTCTCGTGTCTTTGCGGTAATAAAGAGGGCGACGCGTCGGAAGTCTTGACTACACATCAAACAAATGACAAAGGCTCCTTTTTCTCTCCACAGCGGGACCCTTCAATGCTCCTTCGTCTTTGTCTGATGCCACTCACCACCTTGAATCTATAAATACTGGGACGATCGATTTCTGTTTCCCCAACATCCAACCGCCTCTGAATCCCTCTGAGCGGCTGGCATCGCTCCTTCCTAATTGTGTTTCGCCAATTTTCGTCGGACGCCACACTTTCCATCTATCGGTTCTATGGCCTTATTCATCAGCTCTCTTCCATGTCATCTTCTTCGCCGTATCTTTGTCGAATATCATGGCGAAAGCGGGAGCGTCGTCCTTCCCAGTCCGGCGGTCGAAACACCCCTCTGTATTTCCCTGGTTTCGAAGGAGTGGCGCGCTGTCGCACATGCCACGCCGAACCTGTGGACACGGTACACCGTGATCGAGCAAGGCATATCTCACGGATCGTTCAGATCGAAGGCAGCTCAGCTCTGCCCAATGATTTATCGCGCAGGGTTGAATACACCGATCTCTGTTTCTGCCTCGAGGCATCTGCGGGAATTTTTGCTCCCCGCCATCCTCCAACATCCGAAGGCCGCATCACTCATCGCGACATATAGTCCAGCCCCCGACTCCGCCGAGGCAGGTGCCGAATTCTACGACGTTTTTGTGATGCAATTCGAACCAAGGACCACTTCAACTTGGCATCCAGGGCTGAATCGTTTGACCCTCAAAGCGGATGTAGAGCGATCGCGCGATTGGCCATGCACCTTGTTGACTCGTATGCACGACAATCGGACGATGCTGCCCCCCCATTTGATAGAAATTACGGCCGCGAATATCTGGGTAAAACGCAAGCTCTTGAAGCGAGTGCTGCGCGAATGTCCACTGGTGAGATCACTTTCCCCTTTCACGAATTGAATACTGTTCTCATAACTTTTAAATACAGCTCCAGACATGCGCAGTATCCCTCGACGTCGACGAAACAAGATGCGAAGCTGCGAGGAACCCCCCGTTTGTCCATCACTTCTTACGCAGCCTATCCCTCGGGTTCACGGCGTTGAACTTCGACGTCTTGAACTTCGAGGCTCCTAACCTCACCGAACTGTCCATCGGGGTTATCTGGTGGAAAGAGTTGAAGTTTGACGCAAGCGGGGGCATGAATGAAGCTTGTCGCAAGCAGCTGATATCGTTCATTGTCCCCCTGTTCTCGCTCACTTCCCTGTCACTCCATTTCAACTTTTCACACCAGTTCGAATGGTTGTGTGAACTTACAAAACACCTCACTGGGCTGCAGAAGTTGACCCTACGGTGGCACATAGCTCCCGCCGCTGCTATCGGTACCAACTTTCACCGAGCGCTAACGGCCATGATCTATCAGCCCAACTCCGACCTCTTCCCCCTCCTTGATACCCTCCGGATCGACCTCACACGCCCGAGCCTCGACGTTATCTTGTCGCGATTGCAGCCCAAACCCAAGACAAGGCCCCGCAAGGGAGAATTCGTACTGCCGGGGGCCTTGTCCGCGCGGACGTATCTGAACAAGGTCACGCTATACGTTGACCCACAGTCTTCCGATTCAGAGCTCTATCACAGCGAGCTGAAAGAAATCAAGGAGCGAGCGATTCAAAGTTTCGGGATCGAGAACATGGAGCCGTTTGGGAGGGATACTTCCTTTGATTAAATTCGTTGCGGTTAATGTGGTTCAAATTTCAGTAATGTATAATTTTCCCTTATCATCGATAACCATCCCTTCCGACTACCTCCTCATTCGTCTCGCTATTGAGGTGTACGCTGACTAAGTCGACTCCCCAGACCTCTCAGCCTTTGGAAGCCGCGGTCGCAAAAGAACTTGCATGCGCAGCGATTCGTGCCGAGCAACGGATACGTAGGTCTCGAATTGGTCTCGGAGAAGAGTAATCAAGGAAATAGACATTTGTCAAATTAGCCAAGGCGTCAATGAGATGGGAGTCGCATGAACTGGAACTATCGGTGCCACGCGAGGGCAGAACGATAGGGAATTTGAGACCCACCGCGCTGGGTGCGTCCACCGCGACTGCTTCTGATAGTTTATGGACTTCAGCCGGGTCCCCTGTTCGATTCACGGCTAGGTCTTGGAAGGTAAGGAATGCGTTTTTTCTCCCTTAACATTGAAGAGTTCGAACGAATTCCAAAGTTTTTTCTGGATGTTCACTGGTGGCGGCGCGCTCGATTGATACGAGTCGAACCATGTAGACAATGACAATGCATCGCACTTGAGGCTAAATGAGGACGGAAGGAAATGACGGGTTTCGAGATTGTGAGAATAGCACACGGTGGTAGGATGAAGGATGAAGACCCTTAGCGCTGGGCGCATTCGTCGCTAATGACAGAGCTCGCAATATAATTACGTGCGGATTGCCTGTTCGATTCAGGAGACGGTCATGGACGTGGTCTTCGTTACTTTTTCGTCGATCATCGGACCAAGTTCACGGTGGTAGGATGAAGGATGGAGACCCTTAGCGCTGGGCGCATTCGTCGCTAATGACAGAGCTCGCAATATGATTACGTGCGGATTGCCTGTTCGATTCAGAAGACGGTCATGGACGTGGTCTTCGTTACTTTTTCGTCGATCATCGGACCAAGTTTATTCTCGAATCTTCACTGGCGGCGGCGCGCTACCGCGGGTGATATACTCCTCCTCCTCTTCCTCGCCGTGAGTAGTGGCTTTCGACACCAAGCAGATAGTCGCCTAGAGGCGTCGAATTATGCCGAAGGTCGGAAGTTTGGCACATGTGCCGACCGTGCCGGCCGCGTCCGCCAATGCGGGCTTGCAGCCCATGAGAGCCGCCGGATCTAATGCAAAGAACCGTACTGGTGGCCTTCAGCAGAATATCGAACTTGGCAAGAATTGGATGGAAGTGCGCCATTCTTTAAGGTCAAGCCGGATCGGATTCCGCTCAGATCAAACCGGCAAAGTTGAACTTGAACCTCAACGGATGTTGCAACAAAAGAAAGGCTCCAAAATTTCCTCGCCGACTCGCTACATATGCCCATGCTATTCTATGTCTCTGATCGGTTTCTTAATTGGCGAACCAATTATGTGCATTGTGTCTTTCTCCGTCTGTTCAGTGAGTGAGCTGTGCCGCCAATATGGAGTGTGAAAAACGCGCCTGAGACTTTGGTGTCCAACGCTTACACCAGATTGCAGTCGTCCACATATTCAGTTTTTCTGTAATCGCCGGCAATGGCGCAAACGAGCTCAGAAACGACGTCTACGAGACGGCGCCAAACCGTGTTGCGGCGCTGGCAGAAAGAGAGGGCGGTCGTAGTTAGCACACGGGAGAAGAGAGCGGCGGTGGGATACTCACCTCGAAGAGCGCGGCCGAAGGAGCGACGAGGTGGTCCTGACCATGGCCATCCAGAAGGGTCGCGATCGTGTTGAAGAGCGACATGATTCAATATCTATCTGAATATATTGGCGGATGAGCTATTAGCGGGAAAATAAAATGGGCCACTCGCGAATTCGGTGATGTTGTAAATGGGTGGTGGTGGTGGTGGTTGGTAAGAAGCAGAGCAAGGGGTGGAAGCCGTTTATACCCCACGAGCAGAGCTTAAATTTTTGACAGCCCCATCAGCCCTGGACACTACAGAGGAGACAATGCGCATGGAAGTCCAAGTTTCCAACACCCCGAAATTCGACATTCGCTAAGAAGAGGCGTCGGCAAGCGCGCACATAGGCGATGACCCGAGGACCGAGCGGAGGGGCAACCGACAGTAGGCGGAGAAAATGCAGCAGAGGCCGGCGATCATACCGAGTTTGTTTGTCTCTTTTCCTCTGGTCTTTCCCTCCAAACCGTCGTACTCGTTGTGGAATCCGGAATCCTTCCCTCTTCTTCACCTCGTACCAGCCTCTCGCATGGCAGCAATGAGCAACGGAAGATATACCGGTTTTGCCTGAAAACGACACCAGCCGACTTGGCTGGCACCATCATCCGCATCGCCGACCTGCCTCGGTGAGACGGCAAGAGTAGACGAGGAGGACCCAACGATGGGAGAGGAAGGGAAAGTTGAGGCCATGCGAACGGTACGCGCAATCATCTCACCCCTCACCCCTCGTTCATCCTCATCGAGTACGCCAGGATTCAGAGCGCCATCCTCACGCAGGACAAACCCTCCAGCGCATAAAGGCCGCGACACTCGATTCGCGCAACTCAACGCAGCCACTACCTCGTCGCAGAGAGCTTGCGGGTGACTCGCAGACAGAGCCCAATGGCGAGTCTTCCACCGACCACCAGCGCAATGCTGCACAGAAGACCCCACCCGTCAGCTGCAGGGATAGGCGCATCGACTGCCAGAGTGGGGTACCCGCTGCCCGTGCAACACACAGCGGTCCTTGTCGACGGCGCCATTTCAAGCAGGCGCCCGCGGAATGCAGCACCGTATCCAGCGAGTGCACTGCAGGCCGATAGGTCGATTCCGTCCACCCAGATCACGGACGCCTGCGCGTCCGACTCCCGCCATCGCGCCCCGCCCGCCTTCGACGCATCGATAAGGCCATCATGTCCCCGATTGCGCGCGATCTTGCGGCGCTCCAGCTCGTCCGAAGCGGTACCGGCAATTGGAAGAGGACCCAAAAGCGAAGATGGAGTAGGGCCGTAGTGGCGATCGCGGTGGACGCTGGCCCATCATCAAGAATGACGGGCGACACTTTCGCCGTCCCTCACCTCGCCGTACCGATTCCCACCTCGCCGTACCGATTCCCACCAATAACGACTGTCTCCGTCTCCGCCCCTGTACACCCGCCTCTCTCGGCCGATTGATGTCGTCTTGCCCGACTATCGCGCCCAGACATCCAGCCGCCGTTCTCGCAATCACACCGCAGACACCGTGACGATGATCACGTCGATACCCCGACATCGCCGCTCGACCTACACGATCGGCGCGCCGCCCGCACGAGAGTGCCGCACCGCGACGCCGCCTGCACGCGTATGCTGCCTGCGAGGTGGGAGGCGCGCGTAGTGGCCGTGTTCTGCGCTCTGGCTCCGCTGCAGGAAAGATAAGGCCTAGGGCTACGCAAGCCAATCGGGAGGACGCGGGTCGGCGGGCGTGGTGCTGGCGTGATGTCCGCGATTCGGCGGCGTCGGGTGCGATGCCAGCGAGGGGCGGGGTGGACGCCGACACATAGTGGCGATCGTATCCTTCCCCTTCATCTTGTCCCCAGCCTTCTCAAGGTTTTGACCCTCTCTCGAGCATCGCTAGCGCCCCGCACGCCAGTCGTCCCGTCCGCAAACCAAGACGCGCTCGAGGCGCGCGTCGATCCCTTGGCAATCTTGAGGAGGGACGACCGCAAAGGCGTGCGCGCTGCTACATCGCACGAAATCATGGAGCAGGTCGGCGGCTGCGACGCGCGGGGGTGGCTCGACGGTGACGAGACGTATGTGGGAGACGCAGTAGGCGGAAATGGTGAATGACGGACGTATGATTCATGAGGTGCGACCCTCCCACCACGCGCATCACCACCCCGCCGCGACGGGCATGAAGAACGGCCGCGCCGGAATGAGCAGAAGAAAATCTCCCCAACCTCCGCTCCCGCTCTTTGTTCCCCGCACACGTACAGCACCTACAGCACACCACGCCGGCATCAGCGTATCGCCGTACCCCAAAAGAGCGGGACGGACCTCCCGCGGCCAGTCTGAGTAAGGAGATCACCCCGATCCAGTGAGCTACGCGTCCCGGAGCGCGATCTGCCTCGGTGTACGGCGCACGACGGTCGGCTCTTGGCTCTTGGCTCTTGTACCTACCCGCAGGGAACGTCGAATGACGAATCTCGAATGTCGAAGCGTGGATGTAGCCGCAGGAATGTGCGCGCGCGGGGCAGTGGGGCGGTGGGGCGCCCCCAGTAGTCCCCCCTGCAGGCGCTGGAAGCGGGAGCGCGCTGGTGCAGGGACCGAAACGGAGACGGAGACGCGCTGATGCCCGATGCGGAGACGATGTCGAAGTCCGCGTACATCGCGTCCTTCCGCATGCCCGACAAGTGGTAGTGCGCGCGAATGTAAAGGCGAGGGCGATGGGACACTCGATAAGAGCATCGATCGCAGTTTGCAGTGCCCGGTTCCGGGATATAGGCGTGCGTCCGGAGCGTGGGCTGCTATCCGATGCGCGCTGCTCCCAGACGGGCGATGCGCTGCCCCGTCCGTGGACCATGGTGCAGAGGCGCGGCGCGGGGCAGCAAGTACGCGGGGGCGGGCTGGCATAGTCCAAGTGAGCGGCGGGGACGTGCCCGATGTCGGTGTAGGTCGCTGTGGCGCGACGGTGCACTGGATGGAGGAGCGAGCAGGAGCGTGTCGATGCCTGGGACCACGGGAAGCGGGAGAGGTGCTGATGATACGATGGATGAGCGAGGGGGCATACAAACGCTTTTTGGGCGTGGCTCCCAGCGCACGCGTAAGCAGGCCGTCCCCGTCCGTGGCGGGGCGCAGGAGGATGGCATCGGGTCGCATCGGCGCGCGCTGAACACGAGTAAGTGAAGCCAGCTCCTTCGTGGTGCCAGCGCACAGCGCGTCATCGTACGGATACCCGGACAGAGGATAGCGAAGCACTTGCGCGGTTACTTGACCAAGCGGGATGCAGGTCAGGCGTTTCCTTGCAATAAAACTCCGGTGGTGTTGCTCGAGAGGAAAGCAAAGGCGGCGCGGGGGATCGCGGCTCCCAAGAGTCGAGGAGGGGCTCGACGCCCCGACCGTCCGAGTGGACCGATTCGAGACGGATATATTTGAGGTACGTGCGCGATGTGTTGCCAAGCGAGTCCGTGCTGAGCCGGGCTCAAGACGCAGGTTAACACATACTGTACTGTAAAGAGGTGAATATGATGAGGTCGAGGCGGGGCGGAGACGCACGCATGTCCGATGATTCGATCTCATTCCATCGTGCTTTCAGTCAGCAGCGACGGAGGCCTGAGGTTTGTACGCTGTGCGCGTTCGTCGTCCGTGGCCAACGAAAACGAAGGAACGACGACTCAAGAACGAAGAGCGAGCGTCTGCGAGTAGTGGACGTCAGCACTGGGCGACGACTGCCACCGCCGCATGTACGGTACGCACCGCACGCACCATCCTCAGGCGCAGCAAACGCCTCTTGTCCTTTCTCCCTCTTCCCCTCCATCCCCTCGCGCCGCTCTCACCCGGAACCGAGCGTCCGCATCCCATGTTGGGCATTTTCGTCTTCTTCCGAGGCTCTTCTCCACCTCTTCAGGCTTGAGAATCCTGCCTCTGTATGCCCTCCCTTCATCCCCGGCTTCGTAGGTCGTGGGTCGTGGGTCGTGGGTCGTCCGGTGCGGTGAAAAACAGTCTGGTCCAAGTCGAAGCGAGAGCGAAATAGCAAGACGGGAAATGATGGCGCGTATGCTGTGTAACCTTCCTTGCCGTCTCCCAACTCAGTCCTCTCAAACACCCAGGCGCAGTATAGTGGGGCCTGAATATCTGAATCCTGCTCTCGTGCGCGTCTGCTGCCGCACTCCGTTCTCCTCGATCTCTTTCTTCCAGTAGATTTCAAAGATTCCTGCCAGTGGCGCGCGATGGGCTTCAAGCACTGAACTAGAACTTATGAGCGATCCTCCTCAGCTCGACCGCGGCGCTCCCGTATGCTGTATCGACGACAACAGACGACAACCCATCGCACCGTGACGCCCATATCCCGTCTCACCCGCCTTGTCTTGCCCAATGCCACCACTTCCAGGCACCGTCGCTCTCGCCGCAATCAATCGCCGCACTCTTGCTCTCTGCTGTGTCGCCCACTTGCAAATTGTACCCACCCCTTCCTGCGTGTCTTCCTGCCGACTGCCGACCATCAACCGTGACTCGGATATCCCTGCCGCGATTCGCTGCTGGCAACCATTCAGTCTCTTGGTTCACATCTTTACGCGGCCCAGGGAGCGGGGTACCTTATTTCCTTACTACTCCAATTGCTTCTGGCGCATTCTGCCTTGTCGCTGAACAATGCTTGGGGCCGGGTTTAGGGCCGGGATAAATCAATATCGCGATGATCGAGTCAAGCGCCAGCTCGCGTATTGCCTAACGCTATCTATCGCTTTCTATCCAAACAATTTATACTTGCAGCTGAATCATGAGGAGGAGGAGGGGGAGGAAGACCCATAGCGCTGGGCGCGTCCGCAACCAATAAAACAATTCTCGCCAGTATGCGCAGATCCCCTGTTCGATTCGGGGTTGGGTCGTGACTCGTAGTTTGGTTTTTGCGACTCGTTCAACATGGGAGCGCAGTTTTTGCTCGAACCGCCGGGGGAAGCAAGGTCTTTTTCGATGGTTTGCCGCTCTGCATATTGTCTGGCAGCGGCGCGCCATGCGTTGCTCTGGGTTTCGACACGGTGCGGATAGAATACGGTCGCAGGATGAGGGAGAGAAGACCCATAGCGCTGGGCGCGTCCGCAACCAATGTTATAGTAGTCTTTGCCATTGCATGCGCAGATCCCCTGTTCGATTCGGGGTTGGGTCGTGCCAACACGTGCCAAACCGCAGTTTGGTTTTTGCGACTCGTTCAGCACGGGAGCGCAATTCTTGTCCCAACCGCCGGGGGAAGCAAGAGCTTTCTTGATGGTTTGCCGCTCTGCATATTGTCTGGCAGCGGCGCGCCATGGTTGCTCTGGGTTTCGACACGGTGCGGATGCTATACGGTCGCAGGATGAGGGAGGAAGACCCTCAGCGCTGGGCGCATTCGCGACTGATAAGAGAGTTTCCCAACATGATTACGTGCGGATTGCCTGTTCAATTCATGGGCAAGCTTCGTTCCTTTTAATTCGTTGAACACCGAACCAAGTGCTTGAATCTTCACCAACGGGTATGCGGTTGACCTCGTAGCGTGCATAGGATACGCACAGTATAAGGACGCAGGAAGAGCTCGTCGCGGCCACTGTACCAAGCAGTGCGAAGTCGAAAGCTCGCAATTAAAAAAGAAGGGGAACCCGTCGAATGGTCCCGTTCGATCCGGGGTGGGTCAATTGAGGAATACGCCTTCTTTTTGGACGGAAGATGTGAGTCCTTTATCGTCATGAATTGCGGGGACAAGCAAATTCGATAAAGCGAGAAGAACAAATTTCAAGACGTGGCGCAGTTGGAAGCGCGCGGTGTGAAACACCCACGTGATCGCTTTCGGGATGGTATCGAACGGAAAATGGACCCTGTAAGCAAGTTGTTCAGCTCATACACCAGTGTTTCGTCTGCATTATGCCTGCCCTGTCAGTGGGCGCCCATTAACCTTAGTACGAGGAGGCAATGCCAAGAAAAGAAGAAAAAAAGCAACGGGCCGAGATGCTGGGCCCAGTGCAGATTGAATCTTTCGCGAGGGTCTTGTATCAGTGGCTCACTGAGGGGGTAAATGTGACGCGAAGATGGATTTCCGTGGAAAAAACAGACGGGGAAGCAAAAGGGTTTTAGAACGCCTTGATAGCAGCAACTCGTTTCGATCGAGTGACCTCGCTGGCGATGTCACAAGTGTCCTGGCGGAGGAAGAGGGGTGCGGGGGCTGCGAGCGCACCGGTGGCGAGGACCGTGAGGATGGCAACGATGGAGAACTGCATTTTGTTGAATACGGTGGTGGTTGGATTGGTTCGTTGAAAAATGTAGAAGGAAGGAATGGCAAGAGAACGTCGAGCTCCGAGTAAGATGCGAAAACGAAAACGAAAAAAAGTGGCGCGGCCGGGGGAAGAGGAATGTGGGATTCAAGAAACGGCTGTCCGTTTTATACGTGAACACAAGTTGGATCAGCCGCTGTAACTGGATCTCCAATCAGTGATGCGTGCGACAGCTATTTTAAGGGACCATGCGGTTTGTGGAGTGAACACTGAAAGCTATAAATAACGAGAGCGGTTGGTCGCGACGTGAAGGAGCGTGAAGGCCTCTGAAGGCCTCCGGCAAGGCACCGATAAATCGGGTGGATCCTGCAAGCCTTTCATTCTTGTCTTTGGTCGCAAATTCAAAGTTCCAATTTGCGCGCGTGTCAGGGACGCAGGTAGGACTAGAAGGAACCTCTCCAGGTCGCCAAACAGGTCGGTTATATCTTGATGGCCATGGGGTCCACTGGTCGTTGCAAGGTCAGGCAAGGGAGTCGTCGTCCTGTACACTCCGAGTCCATGTGAAGATCGTTTGTTTGATTTCGCCATTCCAAAAATAATTGCCAGTGCACGAGACAATTTGAAGCACGATGTCCCCAGGCTGTCACGACGTAGCGTTTGCAGCTGTTTCTAGGTATAGACTAAAATCCACCTCGGATTCAGAGGTTGAAAATAAACCATCCGGTTTAACCAAATCTGACGAAACGTTCTCGAATTTTTCTCAAACTCGATGAAGCAAAATGAACGAGTTCGATCCAGATGAAATTTCCCTCCGGTACTCATTCCAAAGGTCAATCTCATTCTGCAGAGTGCGCACGACCAACCACAATCGAGTATAGTAGTATATACTATTTTCCGCCTGCGCCGAAGCGAGTCGCGACTTGGAAAGTCCGTTATCCCAAGAGGTGCCAGCCCGCCTGGTAGCTAAAAAGCCTACATATACATCGACACTGCACCACTGCAACAGCGGGACATGAACGTGCTGATCTAGATCATTCCCACATGCAAAACATTCGGAACAAAATGGGGTTGTGAACATGGCGCAGTTGGAGCTCGAGGCGGGCGGTCAAGTGGTCCTATTGAGGCAAAACCGGATGCTGGCAACTAGACGAACCTGGGTGAATACATAAAAGGGGAAACCTTAAAATGGAGGTGTGTCGACCAAAACACAAGGAAACGCGTTGATAGCAACAACTCGTTTCGATCGAGTGACCTCGGGGTTACGGCTTACGTAAGCTATGGGCCCCGCGCGCTTCCATCTGCGCCATGCTGCTGTGTAGAGAACGCTGGGGAGGAGGAGAGGTGGCGGGGCATGATGCGGCCGGTGAAAAATGCTGAAAATGCGAAGTTGAACCTCATATGACCGACTTCTGAAGGCATCAGAGGAAAGGAAAACATGTCCAAACATAGCCATTTGTACACCGTTAAACTACGGTAGGCCCCGAACGCCATAGGTTGAAGGGAGGCCGGGTTTCGTGAGGTTGAACTAGCGGATCATTGAAAATAAACAAGGACAAACATAAGTTCAACCCGGTTTTCCAAAAGGAGTAACACTGGTCCTGGCACCGCGCTCTTCCTATTCGCGCCGGGTGTGTAGTGCAGGCAGCAGGGAAGGGAGGCGAAACACTAGGAGAGAACAATGCCGACCTCGACTTCGACCAGGGCATTCCGCGGCGGCGATGGTCCGCCTGCTCGTCTTTGGTAGACGCTCAACACTAGCGGGATTCTAGGGTACGGTCGCCACTCAATGCTCATATTACTGAACCACTTACCCCTGTCCACACCGCCAAGTAGAAAGAGGAGCCTGGTGGTCTTATGACCAAGCCTCGATTGCGAACATTGCGTGTCCTGTCAGTCGCTGTGAGCGGAAGGGGCCCAGGAGCCAAGTTGATAACAAAGCCGGGGATTAGGATCCCCGGGCTAAGACTATATACTACAACGGAGTAAGCGACAATGACGCCAGTGGCCCGGTGAGTATGACAACCGGCCCAATGACCAAGAATGCTAAAAATAGGTACGATGACGTGCGTCCGGGAAAGAGGAGCGGGAGATCCGTCCCGTATCCAGCATCGGATGTCATGCTGTGCAGGTGTCCCCTTACAGTCGCGGATGTGCTCAAGGCCGACTTTTGGCCCAGTCATTATGTGCTGCCCGAGCGATACCAAGCTTGCCTGCCCTCTGAAATGTGCTTAGACAAAGAAATGGCATGACAGAGGCCTTGATGCCTCAACAACTTGCCCACAGGCGCCCACCCTCCACAAATCATGCTCCAGATTCCACCCGAGTGTCCGCAATCTCAACCATTTCCTTTACACGCAGACAATCAGAGAAGTAGGTAAATCATGGCCAGTCCTTGATGCCATCCTACTCATCCCCCGAATCATCCGCAATCGTGTTTGGTCGCACAGCATAAGGAAGAAAAGCCGTGCTGAAGACATTTGGATTCAGCCGAATGCTGTGGCTCGATGGAAGGAAGGACTTACGATACCTCCTGGTGTCTAAACCAGCCCAGATAGTCGTTCCGCTTCCATTCGTGTATCGCAATAGTCCGACAGGTCTGTATGTCGGCTTTGCCCACCCATGACTGCTTGCTGAAAAACAGGGCTAACTCCATGTCGATTAGTAGAAGATGCGGTGCGTAGCCGTGAGTTGGTGGTTCGGGATGTGATGCGTCGAATGCAAAGTCGATGTGAATTAAATTGCGGAACGGACATTCAGCGGTGGCGCAGAAGTCCTCTTCAGACGGGATCTCCGGAATCTGGATGATCGTATTCGCGTCCTTCGTGTCTTTTGGGTAGATCCCTTGTTGGAAACACAAATAAAGCAATCGAGCGGCGCCATCAACCATGGCAGCCTGATGCTGGGTACATGTACGCCCGCCCACCCCGCCGTCCATGAAGTTCCTGACGTCGATTCCCGGGACATACTTCAGAAGTATCGCATAGATATGTCGTGGCCCTGCCGGTCCAGGGATCTCCGCCACAAAGACACCCAAGAAGTGTGGGACATAGAGCCCAGCGTACGACTTCAAGCGCGAGTAGCACTCGTGTTCGATTGCGACTGCGCGCTTGATGTACGGGAACCTATCGCGCCAGGGGTTGTCATAGTACAGCGGGTCGTAGAAGCGTGCCACCAGAAGATCTGCGGATCCCTCCATGGTAGCCGTCCAGACCTGGACCGGCCGCTCTTCCCGTGAGCCCGTGGCGAGAGGGTCCACAAGGGTAACATTGATCGGAGGGGAATGTACACGGTACGGTATATCGTGCTTGTAGCAGGCCGCGAGAGGATCATCGACCATGGTTCTCCGCTTCTGGGAATGAATCGTAAGCAACAAATCTGGCCAGGCTGCGTACAGGGTATCAGGATTTTGCATGGCCGGTAGGCGTGGGGGCTTGACCGGCTGGCACAGTCTGAGAGTGGCCTGAGGCGAGTAAACGTCGGTGACAAGGGGCAGCATTGGAGGTGAGGGTGGGCGAGGGTGGGCGTTGGGTGTGACGTGGATAACGTAATGACATGATGGACGGCAACGCCTTGGCAACCAATTGTAGTGTTGCCGTCGGTGTGAGTTGGCAAGAGTTGGCACCTGTCCGGAACTCGGCTCGGACATCGAGTTGATGGACTCGATCAGTGTCGGTGCCGCAACTCTGCTTGGGCACCTATGCTTCAGAACTACCAACAATACCAATCCCCGACCCCACGGTTTCCACGCTCGACCCCATTTTCGCCACATCCGGGATATGGGAGCACACCGGGATATTCACAATACATGGGCCAGCCTTACTCTGGAATGGGCTCGCCATTGGCAACGCCACGACTTACTTCAAGTGTGAGTTTATTTGTTCTGCTTCGTTTCTTGTTCTTTGGCTGTCATTCTACTATTGCTTTACGTTCTCTTGCCTTTCTCCAAACATCGAAGCTGTACTTTCAACTTCAAGGCTCGAAACTTGCTCGAGAGTCGAAACTGAACTCGAGAAGTTAGAAAAAAACTTCTCGCCTCAGTGGTTACCTTCAAATCCGATTGTTATGCTATATAAACCCACTCATGGCGAGTAGAGATATCATTCCCCAAGACTCGGCTCGCTAGCTACATACAATGCCGCCTAAACCGGCTCCCACCGCTGTCATCGGCAGTGAAATCTTGACGCAAAAGTTGCCAGGTACTAGTCGCTGTCGCCAGAGACGCTGTCAGTCTCTAACTCGCGCCAGGAAAACGGTGTAACGGCGCACTGGAAAGGAGCCGTGTAATCAAAGACTCAAGATTTCAAGAAGCGAAGCGATGAAATCACAACACAACCCAAAAACCCTAAGATCTAATTTATATTTATCACAACTCTAGCTTCAAGTGTTTGCTTCAAGCGCGCGTATGTGAGTTCAAGGGGGTAAGACCAGTATAGTCTGTCCGGGACAATGTGCGTTCAATTTCAATGTGGGCGGGCTAATTGCTTCGGAAAAGCTAGCGGGCTAATTCTAGTTTGCTACTTCGGCCGGGGAAACCGTAGGAGACTTTTATCCGCGGGATAGCGGGGCGAAGCTGAACTTCAGAAATGAGGGAGAACGGCACCAGCGGCTAATCTAGGCCGTGCCAGGGATACTAGCAGCGGCTGGACGATTGACGAGGCGTCTTCAACTCAGACCCGACGGGAGCGGCTAACGCGACGGTATAGCCGGGGCGGCTCGGATTCGAAGGCTAGGCTGGCAGATGGTCTAGTCTGGCGGACTTCCTCTTACTCTGACAACGGACACTACTCCGCGTTGGCTGCTTCTCACTTCAACACTTCCGTCTATCAAATCGTGTGATTCAAACTTCTAGTCTACTATATTGCCCGAGAGTGGGGGGGATAGTCTACTGGCTAGCTACCGGGAAAACCGAGTCTCTTTATACAAACCGCCGGGCAACAAAAGGAGATAAAAGGAAAGTGTCCGGAGAACAATGTGGGTAATGATCGTGGGGCAGCCAATGGCTGCCGGGGTATTCTGAACCGTGGGTATATTGTCCCAGTCAGCGGGCAACACCATGTGCCCGGGCTGTGTGCCAAGAAGGTTGTCAAGTCACCCGGGGAATTATCTTCCCGGGGACAACCTTCCCGCTCGTCTTTCTGCTGGCGGGGAGAGCAGGGGTTTTACCCGCTGGAATCCTCCCCGGCCAGTGTCTTCTAGTTCGTCTGTTCTGTCTTGTTCTCCGGGCAGGGCTTGTCTCCTCTCGAAGTTGAGCGGCCGGGTAAAGTTACTCCAGTCTCCCGCCGGGGAACTGTTATCCCGTTGATCGTCGATCCCCGCGTGTGGGCGTCTGATGGAGCGCCCGAGTTCCCCGCTGGCTTATTAGGCCTTCCTGGGACTAAGATCCGCCGGGTAATTCTATTCCCCGGGGGAATCTTATCTTCTGAGATCGTCCGGTAATCTTCACCAACATGTCGTCCGGGGAGGACGACTCGCTCTAAGATAGTAGTTCCTCTTGTTAGCCTCTAGTACTCAAACGTTCGGTGGTTAGCCGCCCATCTGAGCCGGCCGGTTAGGTGCTTCAAAAGCCCCGCTGGGCTAGAGGCCCAGCGGTGAATTCTTATCACTCGTGTTTGCCCGGACGCTTTCGACCGTCAGCGGCGAAATATACCGTCCCGAGGAGGACTTATATTCTATTGCTTCGCCCTACATTGCCCGCCGACAGGTGTCTTAAGAATGCGAAAACCAACGGTTTTCACCGGTGGCTCGTCATCCACCATATCATCTCCCCCTTTCTTAGATCTAAACTGCCCGCAGTTTTATTATTACTGTTGCCCGGGCAAATCTGAATGCCAAGTTAGGCGGGCGGCGTCTTCTGTTCGACAGCTGTTGTCAATCAACGGCGTCTCAGCGGCGTCGATCAGTAAGGCCCGACCGATCCGGTTTAATCTTAGGCGCCGCTAGTTTTCAACCGTGGGTATTACTTCATTTAACAGCCCACAGCCACTTCTAGGACATTCTCTCCCATTCAATTGCCCTGACTCGCCCTGACTGCGGAGGCGCTTCTGCTGCGGCCCCGCAGTACCAATCGGTGAAAGGTGCACCAATCCGTGCCAGAACTGCCATAACAGGTAATTAACGCTCCAATCCCGCGGAAAACAATCCACGTTCCCTTCTATCAATAGTACACTGGGTTCCGAGAAGTGCCATTTGTGTCGCCGGATAGGCTCCGACATCACCCGGCGGACAGTTTTTATTTTCTGAACTGTGGAAATGATTTATTCGAACTCCGCCGCTGTGGCGTATATAAGGAGGTTCGTTTTCCAGAGTTCGCCATCACTTCCTGTCTCCCTTCCCGTCCCTTGTAGTACCGTCTCTGCTAATCTCGTCTTGCTGAGTACTCCGTTTGAACCCCTTCTGAGTCCGTACTCGTTCGTTTTGAGTTGAGAATGAACCGCTCGTAAGGCGTCTTTATGCCCGGGTAAGTTCACCCTCACTAACCGTGCACTGTATGCGTGTAGCACGATGCCTCCGTCTTCCCGCTCGTCGTCGACTTCGCGTCGTCCGCCTTCTCGCTCGTCGTCGACTTCGCGTCGTGCGCCAGCCGCGCCCGATGCTCCGCCCGACTTGTGGGGTCCCCTCCGCCAAATTCCTGAGCAGGACTGGGCCCAGATCCGCGACCTCGCTTGCCCGCGCAACCTTGACAAGGTCGACGACACGGTCATCGCGGAGTTCTTGGCGGGATACTCGGCAAAACTGGTGCACCTTTTTCTCGCCGCGCCCGCCCACCGTTTCACGGGGGGCGGTACTTCTGTTTCAACTTCTGATTCTTGCCGCGCAGCGCGCCAGCGTCCACGGCTGTCTCCCGTACCTCGGCGACGACGTGATGCCCATCGAGCTCCTGGCGTTCCACCAGGGACTCAAGGAGGCGGTGAAGCGTTTGCCGGAGGACTTCATCCAGGACCACGAGTTGGACGGCATTATCTGGCCGTTGGACGCGTTCGAGTCTACCGATGTGCGTAGTTCCCCGCTAGCTTATTCCGTTACTAACGATGTTTCCGCCAGCCGCCTTGCCTGTCCCGGGCGGAGGCCAAAAGCCTCCAGCGTCCCATGCCCGTCCCTTACGCGGTTTCCCGCGCAGAGGACTACGCCGGCGCCCACGCCTGTGGTTTCAAGGCGCCCTCCGCCGGTGGCAAGTTCCCCCGTGAGCGACTACCCATTCGTGAGTGCGGTCCTAGCCGGTTGGGACTTCGCCTGTTTATACTGACAGGATTTCGCCGCCCGTCTCCAGGGATCGTTCTTTCCGCCGGGCCTCCGCCGCGAGCCAGCGGGAGCTGTCGACGAAGATGTGAACATGGAGGGCCCGGAGGTTAGCCACGACGAATCTGTAGCCAGTTTGCCCGTAGATAAAGCGCCGGTGCGTCCTTCCGTCTCCGGGAGTCTGGCAGGCGTTTACGCCCACCAGCTTCCATCTCGCCGTCCCAAACCCATTCCCTGTTTCCCGGGTAGTGGGAGCGGTTCGCGTCAACGCGCAGGGGAGACTGCCTCGGTCATGCCGCCTCCTGCCTCCGCGTCGGTTTCTTCGTCGTCCCGCCAGCCGTCCGCCTCGAGTGAGACTTCAAGGGTGAGTCCGACTTGTTCATTCTATCTTCTTTCAATTCTTTTTGCCCGCGGCTGACTCGTCGCACCCCTTTCATTCAGGATACTACAGTTGCCCTGCGCACGGTCAGGGTCAAATACGAGCCCGTCTCTGTCAACCTCAGCGGCAAAGACAAGGGCGGTAAAAACGCAAAGGGCTCGCAAGAGGCCCCGATGGTACGTTTTTACCCGCCAGCTCCTCCTTGCCAGTCACTGACTTGTCGTCGATTTTCAGGAAGTCTCCGATTCCGAGCAGCCCCCGGCAAACGGTACGTTCCACGGTTGCCCGCGTATTCATCCTCATAACCCTTCTTTTCTTCAGCAAAAGTTACCCGTTCGAAGGCCCCCGGCGCGCGTCCCTTCGTGGCGCCGTCCGAGATTTTGAATCTCCCGGCGGCGGCTACTGAGGAGCACCTGGGCGGCCCTGGATCCCTTGCCCACCTACGCGCATCGGCCAAGATCCAGGACAAGGAGGATTCCGAGCCTGAGGTCGAGGTCGTTGGCGAAACGGTGGCGGAAACCCCCGGCGACAAACTCGAAGATAGTTCGACCGGCCCCAAGTCCCGCCAGCGGCAGAAGTTGATGACCAGCTTCCAGATCCTTCGCACTACGGGAATCGACACCGTCCGGCGCGAGATAAGTCCAGTTCTTATTTCTCGACCTCCCGCCCGTTGACTGACTTCCCGTGCACTCCACTAAACAGTTCGTCGCCTCCCGTTCGCGGGAAAAGGCATCCAACGTCAAGGCCCCGAACCAAGCGGCTTTCGACACCCTGCTCACGCTTCTCCCGGCGAAAGAGCGTCAAGACCTTCCCCGCTCGACTGACGGGAAATATTTCCAGATCTCATACGACTTTATCCGCCAGATCATGCGGGTGACCGACCCGATGGTAAGTCCTTCTCTTCTTATTCCTTCGTTAGCCCGGGCTAACTTTTCCCAGCTGGGCGGCAACGTTTGCCATGTGCGGGGTTACCCCGCCATGTGCGACAGCTGTTCCCGCGGCCACGGACCCAAAATCTGCAGCTTGGCCCAGCCGGATGAAATCAACAACGACGTCTGGGGCTCGTTAATGGCGTACACCGACTTAGCGTCAGAAAGTACGTATTCCTCGTTTTTCCCCGCTCGTCATTTCGCTGACTTTTTCCCGGAGACTGGAAGCGCACGACCGAGACGCTCGGGCAATCTTTCAAGGCCCTCGAGTCCCTCGAAACCGCCCGGACGAATCTTCTCGCCGAGTACCACCACTCGTTGCTCAACTACCTCGTTGTCATCTTGCGCGCCCGCCGGGAACTCAACCCAACGGAGTTCTGGGAGCGGTTCACCCCGAAGGCCACCGGCGAAACTCTGCTTCGCATGGCGATGGCCCAGCAGCTCACCGCCGACACGGAGGTTTCCCGCGCGTACGTCTGGCAGTATTTCGAGTTCGAGCACCTACACCTAGATATCCCGTACTACGAGTCTGCGTATTCATTTTACAAGACGTACGACGAGGCCCGGGACTCGCTCGATCCCCCGGGCTTTTATCTAGTGCCGTGTTCGGAGGAGGATGGGTTGAAGCCGCAGTGGGTTCCCGTCACGGTTTGCCCGCTCATCTCTTCTTTTATTCCTTTTCTGACTTCTGTTTTTCAGGCCAACGACTTCGTCGAGGTTACCAAGGACGACGGCAAAGTCCCCGCTGGGATTCGCTCGCGCGACCTTCGCAAACGACTCCGCTACGAGAAAGCGTTCGAAGTCGGGCAGGACAAGGCTCGCCCCGCGCATCGCGACTGGGATGGAACGCCCTTCCCGCACGGTGTCGGCCTCAAGCCGACGGGATTCCTCCAGAAGCTCTGGGGTACCTACGGCGAGGCGCTCTTCGACATCGAGGCGGTGGAATCCTCCGGGGAGTCGACTTCTTCCGACTCCGACTTGAGCGACCACACTCGCGCGGAGATGGCAGAGGTTGCCGCCGGCCGCGCGACTCGCAAGCAGGCCCGCCGCGAACGTCTCGCCTCTCGTCCGGGAGACTTCAGGCCGGACTCAGCCGTTTCCCCGCCAGAGTCGCCTTCTCGCGCCAGTGGATCCACGACCGTCATCCTCGCCGGGGAAATCAAGCGCCCTATCGCTCGTACTCCGAAGCGCAAGCCCGCGGCGAAGACCGACGAGATGGCTGTTGACGCGGACGCCGGGAGGCGGTAGGGGTCTTGTCGTCGTGGTTCCTGTTCTCATCGTATACGCATCGTTCCCGCCCGCGCACTTGGCGCGTTTTTGCATACTTGTATTTCTGCCGCTCGTAGTAGTCTGACTTGGCTTTTTCTGTTTCTTTTTCTTGACCGCTCGGACCTCAGAGTACTTCGTTTACACTACTTCGTTTTAGTAGTTTTACGCTTGTACTCGCCCAATTTCAATATCGAGCCTTTTGTACATGCCAAAGTGTGAAGTTCGTCTTAAGCCAAGGTGTGAAAATGTTCTAAGTCAAACTTCCCCGGGCGCCAGATAAGTGCAAAGCTGGCGGGGAGAGTGCTTTAGTCGCGTTAGCCGCCGACTTATAGTTTGTTCAACTTTAGCCGCCGGCTAGTCCCGTTCGGCTCGTTCGCCGTTCGAGATCCCGC